>VKOC01001575.1:0-38756 GCA_009364415.1 Spea multiplicata | reverse complement strand
ATTTGGTCATTCTGCCTCCATCTCCTCTTTGGAATTTCTTTGAAGCCAGTTAACTCAATTTAACCCATTTAAACCATATATTTTTGAAAACTAGATACCCCAGGGTATTCCAAATGCTGTTATTTTAACCCTTTCCATACACCAATTATACAACTACACTTTATCAAACTTTGTAATAGTAATTTTTTAAATTTTGTTACACACAAATTGTACTTTAGTTATAGATATACAGGTTCTGGTATATGTCACTGTCAAACAACCCCCCAATATGTGTTCAGGAACATCTCCTGAGTGCAGTGATACCTGACATGCATGGGTTTGTCGGGTTGTTTGAGATTTAAAATGCCACATTTGGGAAGTGCGCTTTTTTTCTCCATTTTGGTCAGTCTGTACCTTTGCCCTATCTTTGAGCTCGGCCACTCCAATTTACCCCATCAGCCATTTTTTTTTTATATATTAGACACATTATTTGAGGCATAATTCTAAATGTGGAACTGAAGCATTTCTGGTACAGAAGAGCTACATTTGGAGTAATCAGAATGCACGTTTCAATGGTCACTTACCTATGCCATTTAGCCTTATGGTACTTTTATACAAAGTTCCAGTCATGAATTGTGGGCTTTTGAGGGCCCCACTTGTGATCTTACAATCTAAACAAACAGTATGGGCAATTGGAACAAAAGTTACTGCATAAATCTGTTCCTTTACACATTATTTTAGTTGATGGCTATTTAATTAACGTGTTTACGTTTCCTGCCGTGTGAAGGCCTGTGTCTGAAAGAAATAACATTACACCATTTCAGCCTTTTGAAGTTCTTCTTCACTTAGAACCTGTTAATATTTTACAAAGTTTTGAAAATATTTTGTACACCCTGGGGTTTATTCCGTAGGTGAGTTTGTAGTGCAGGAAACTTTGAAGAAATCTCACTGATTTAACTATCCATTATGCAGGGCTAGTCAGGCTTATCCTGCAGTACAAAGTCCCTGGGGTTGGAATGTAAATAGGGAGTTGAAGTGAAAATTCTATTTTTCAACTTACCAATAGATAGAGCAGTGCTTGTCTTCATGGCCTCCCGAAATAGACGCACCTAATCTGCAAGCATTTTGTTACACTTATTAATATAGTAGCAGTAGCTTTTTGGTGCTGTTACAATAGGGGACAGTGAATATGCTTAACAATGACAATAAAATAGAGATAAATAGAATTTTAAATAACATTAACATAAAATACATATTGGCACTGAAGAAGCAGGGCACTTTCAAATGAACAAACCGAGAGAAGAAATCATACAGACATTTTCTTTTGTTTGTTAGATTAGACCAGAATAATTGGTTCTGTGTTTTACAGTTGCCCTATGTTTTCCCTTTTCTTTGATGCCCTCGGTTATTACCCCTTCCTGCTCTTTCTCTTCGTCTGCAGCACCTACTGTTGACAAAAAAGTCTAATAAAGTACACTAGACAGACTCTAGTGAGTTCTGCTCTTCTTTAGAAATGTGATGAAAAAGTAGGGCTGCCTATCAAAAATCTTTATCAACTCTCCATGTAATCTCTTTTACTTGAAGAAATAATGTTAATGCATTGTTATGGCCTTAATAAGTTAAACTCACATAGTTACGTCTCTTAAGTAACCCATTTCTTCTAAAGCAATTTAGTTAGGTTAGTAAAATGAAGAAAGTTGGGTCTGTTACTAAGTTCCCTAATTGTATTTTTAAGTATTTCCACACTGCATTGATTTTAGGCAATATCTGAGCCTTTGGATCTGTGTAATACTCATTTGGAATATGAAATAACAGTACTTTTCTTAAATTCTACGGTATTATTGCTGCAATTAATGATTCAGGAAATCCCTGAAGAAATTGTTCGATGTATATTGCAAGATTGCTATTGAATCACTTTTTAATTAGTTTGCAATATTCTGCGAAGACAATGTGCCTTATTTTAGAGGAAAAATCAGCAAAGTCTCTTAATTTATTAAAATGGAGCTCTTGCAGACAGAATTCTGCTTACGGTCTTCATCAATGAAGCAAAATAAGGCATACAATCAACTAAAATGAGTTGCGTACATAACGTACATGGACAAGGACAGAAGCAGCTTAAATGGCATGTAAAGATTAATTTTTATTCTGGATATCCAATGGGTTATTAGTTATGTGAATAACTTTTATGCAGTTTTGTGGGAACAGAAGTTACCTTCGTGTCCCCTTAAATATGATTCTTATGCATGATAATATTGGGAGCTTTCCTAGGTTAATTGTCCTTTTCCTATCTATGGGTTAATAAAAAAGTACTTTGTTTATCAAATAGAAAAGCAGGAATCCTATCATTTTTTTATTGTTTTAATTTTCCGAATGGAAATGAGTCTACCAACCTTACATATACACTGGATGTTAGGAGCTGCTTCTGGGATCCCCTTGACAAAAAACACTCCATGGGTCCCACTCCTTTCAGGGTCATAGGTAATTCAAATGTCCTCCTGTTAACATAATTAATCCATTAAAAATCCATATACAATCATTTTGCAATATTAAAGACATATCTAATGGCTATGTAATTTCCAAATCTCAAAAAGAAATAGGTTTAAAAGCTCTCATAGTAACTCTTATTTTTTAAAATGTAAGATTTAATTGCAATTAGTAGCTAAATCATTATTCTGTTGAGATAATCCACTTAATGAATCTTCACCTAAATAAATCTATAGCTCAATTGATAGTTACCAAGGTGACTCTTATTGTATATCTCACAGTAAATACACAAAATCTAATACAAAGAACTTAGGCATTACCATGTTAACCTATGAGATATAATGGCGTAAAGAACTGCCTTATACAATACAAAATGTTTAAACAATACATATATCCTTTTAATGTAACATGTATTCTTTTACCCCAATCTCTAACATCTGTTTACGTGATAAATGGCTCCATGAATCCTCCAGATGGAAAGGGAGGATGGCCATCTGATCTTTTTTAGAGAATTGAAGAAACTTAAGACAAGGGAAATAGAACTACATTCACACGGACTTACACATGGTCTAAGTAGATATTCTAAATAGAAATGAATCCCAAGAGGTTTTAGACTTCGTAATACACCCACCATTGGTAAACAGGATCCTCAGAATCATTAGACCTAATGGTCCTAGTGATTGAAGCAATTAACCGAAACTAGGGCGGATATCATTAAATTAGAACTATATATTAACAGGATTACAACATTCAGAATGCAGAGGAACTAAATCAGAAACTAAATTAATTTAAAGAAAACATATTGGCAGTTAGGAAAAGCAAATTCTTAAAGCTGGTTCAGGATTACAAGAATGATTTGGTCTACAGGTGAACTAATTCTGTAACCACATCACAATCTTTTAAAGGCAAACCTCTCTCCTTTGGGGCTGGCATTGGAAAAGAGACAAATTCTAGTACAGACCTTTCTGAAAGTTTGGTTCAGCACATTTTTAGAAACCTGTCACAAGTCAAGAACCAAAGCAAAAATATTTACATAAAGATCTTCTATAGGAAGCTCAATACTCAAAAATAGTGTTTGATCTTTCCAGTTATGAACAGGTAAAAAATCTTACATTTTGGCCTCTTATTTGTTCCACCTACCAGTTTTTGCCTGTTTGAATTTGAGATATTATTACATTTAAAATAATTTTTTTCTACCCTGAAAAGGGAACAGGGGACATGCACAGCATTGGCAACGACAAAGTGAATTTGTGCTGGTGCAACATGAAACACATAAAGGGAAACTTAAATCCAGATTCATTCCTCCCATCAACTTTAATTATGCTTGTTAAAAGGGAGTTACAGAAGTACGTGGGGGGGGCGCACAAATACACGCATACATTTCATTTTAGAGAAAATAAGGATATAATAATAAAACCTGCAGAAAAGAGTGAATACTCATCTTGAACTATGCCGACTTTGAGACAATTAAAGGGTGAAAAAATGTTATTAACTTTTACATTTAGGTCCTAAAGAAATTTGCATTAGGTCCAAAAGAAATTTGCATAAAAAATAGATTTTGCATATGAACAAGGCTGGATCTTGGAGGAAGAAAAAGCTTTTTTTTTTTAAAATGACAGAACTCAAGGCATCCTGTCTTTTATCTTCTACCCAAAATACATAAAAGTCTTACTCAACCCCCAGGGACACCTATCATTTCCACTAGATCACTTTTTTCAGCCAATTGCACATTATATAGACATATTTTTTTGCCATGGTTATTCAAAATGAAAGCTTATATTTGACTTTATTAGTAAATTACACATTGAACGATGGATGTTTCAAGTACATGCAAACATTCCACATGATACAGGCCTATGTTGTTCATGTCTGAATATAAAGAGACACATACCTATTCATCAAGTGAATATCAGCATATTATTTGTTATTTGCATTTCATTGACGATATATTCTTTATTTGGCAGGGCTCTGAATCAATACTGACAAACATTATTAATCATCTTAACAATATTCCTGGCAGCTTAAGATTTTTAATTGAGGGCTAGTGTTTGCCTGGAAGCTCCGCCATTTTGCAGAAGTTCACAGGGAAGTTTGGGAGACATTCAGAGAGAGTGTGAGAGAGAACTAGAGTGTAAGAGAGCCTGAGTGAGACTACAAGAACATTTTCATTTGTTTTGCTTTCAGAGAATCTTAGGAATTGACCATTGGTAAATTTTAATAAAATTTCAATTCGTCTGAATGCACAAGTCAAATACGTATGTTGAAACGTATTGTATCGTATAAAGTGGTTTCTTTCACTGTTATATCTAATGGGTTAAAATGGTTATGCCTACGTGCTTTATATTATAATTTGTATATAATTGTATTTCCTTCAAATATACAATAAGAGTCACCTTGGCAACAATCAATCGAGCTATAGATTTATTTAGGTGGATTTTTCACGTGTAGAAATAAATTAACTCTATCGGTCTACAAACTGCACTTAAATCTTAAATTTTAAAGAATAAGTGTTACCTATTTGTTTTTTAAGGATTTGGAAATGATATAGCCGTCAGATATATCTCTAATTTTGTAAATTTGTATGGATTCATTTTGTTATAATTAACAGGTGGTTGTTGAATTACCTTTGACAATGAAAAGGATGGGACCTCTGGAGTGTTTTTGGTACCCAGGGGATCTCAGAAGCAGCTCTTTACATCCAAACTGCATAAAAGCATGGTATTCTCATTTCTACATTTGCCTGTAAAATGTGTTTTGCCCTGATGAATGCCTTGCATGGCCAAAACATTGGCACAATAAAAATGATAATTACTTAACTTTAATATTGAGTTTGCATAGTATTTGTCTTTTAATCTGATTGTATGACTGTTTGGGACCTCTAGGGGCATTCTATATAGAAAAAAACCTCTGTTAAATAATTAAATTGGTCTAATAAAATTCGCCACTTACTATGATTAAGTACACCAAACAAACTTACTAGTAGCTATGGTCCACCAAACAATGCTATTAATAAATTAAATTAATCAATGTTAAAATTCCCCACCAACTAAATCTAGCTAAACTAAGTCACACTAACACTAAAATTCACTCCTATGTAACATTAACAATAAAATTCCTTAAGTAACCCTAACAATAAAATTCACTCCCAAAGCACCTTAACCAACATCTTACTTAATGTAATAAAAAAAGCAAATTATTAATAACATCCAAATCAATGTCATTGTTTAAAGTAAAAGTTATTAATTTAAAAATATATTTTGAAAAAATAATCCTTAAAGAGACAAAAGTAACCCCTAAGGGCAATAAAAAAATGCAGGGTAAATATTGACATGATCACTTTTTATATAAAAAAACTTTTTTTTACTAAAAAAAATTTGATTGTCTATGTATAATTGCATGTGAGCATAAATGACTTTGTATAAGCGCATGTGAGCATGAATGTCAATGTATATATGCGCGTGAGCATGAATGTCAATGTATATATGCGTGTGAGCATGAATGTCTATGTATAAACATGTGTGAGCATGAATGTATACGTATCATGCCCCTCTCACCCTTACCTGCTCTCCCCACCCTTACCCGTCACTGTATGCCGAAGCCGCGGTCTGTAGTAGCGGCGTCTTTCCTGTACATCCTTGGACTCCAAATTCCTGTTTTTCTCTGTTCACCTTGCTACAGACCCTTTTTTGGATTCTCCGTTACTTGACCTTTGGCTCTCCTATTGGATTACCCTGCTTGTCTGTTTCCTGACCCTAGTGTGGACTACCGTTTTCTCTGATCGGCGCCGGCCCCGGACCTATTGGACTCTGCTCTTACGCTCAAAACCCAATCCTGACAATATGTATAAGTGTGGGTGAACATGAATATCTGTGTGAGCAGGAATGTCTATGTATAAGTGTATTTGTGCATACATTGCTATGTATAAGTGTATGTGCACCATATCCTGGCATCCAGCACTGAAGCCAGGCCCACTGTCAGACCAGAAGGCTGTTTCCTAAATAAAATAGAAAAGTAAAGGAAAGAAGTAAAGGAAACTGACTAAGAGAAAAGAAAAAAGTGGAGGAAGAGAAAGAGGACCTGCAGGAGAAGAGATAGAGACACAAGAAAGGAAATGAAACATTGTGAGAGTGTTAGAAAGCACAAAGCATGTGGGTAATGGCCCTCTGAGGGTGGTACACAATAACTCTCATCACTGATGGGGATTCTTTTATACCACCATCAGTGTCTGTCTTAGAATAAAGTGATGGAAGTTAGGGTGTACATCTCCTATCACTATATACTGAGCTAGGCACTGATTGTAGTACCAATGTCAGTGTCTGGCTCAGTAAATAGCAATGGCAGTTATGCTGTACCACTGTCAGTGTCTGTCTCAGTAGATAGTGATGGCTGTTATGTAATAGTAAATATATTTACTTTTATATTTTTCAAATTAATTTTCTGTATTTATTTATGATTATAATTGCCTGTATTTTTCAATTGTTGCCGATATTATTTAATATATATTTAATATATTTATAAATTATATATATAATTTCTGTGATGTGTGAAAATCACAAATTAAAATTAGTTTACACTGTTTAAACATTATCTTTTTTTCATTAATACAAATACTTAACAAATAAGATGTGTGGTCATGATAGGGTGTGGCTAAAGGAGTGACATCACCACAGGGGAGGCATGCCTGTTTCTTGCCCGGGGCCCTGGATGGTCTCAGTCCGCCGCTGTTAGTGAGATATTCAAACATGCCTCGATATTGGAAAACTATTCACTATAGCGTTTATGGGCAAAAATGGAGAACACTCAGGTACAAGCTGCTGCATCTAGTACATTCAGATTTAACATAATATTGGTTTCTATGAGAGTTGCTCCAGATTTAACATTTTATCCCAGTATTGCTCGAAGTTGTCTTGATCCTGTAAATATAGCCATTGCTTGTCATTCATTAAGTAATTAGTATTTGGTATATGACGGGAATACCTTGGGCATTTGCTAATTCATTCTGGTCTGAACAGTGGTCTTTAGTGACTGTACACCCTTATGGATATGTTTTTAGGTCCACATGCAAAAACACATTATTAATGTAGACTTGTTTTGGGATTGCAGTATATAATTTACAATATACACTATATACTATATATATATTTTCTACCATTTGCATTTAAAGATCTCGAAGTGCTAAAGAAACATATCACTTGAACTGCGAATTTGCTGTCATTGCCTTTGCTTTCTTCTCGAGTTAACCTCCTATTTGTCTTATTTCCCATAGTGAATATTATCTGCCTTACTCTGAATTATTGTTTCTGAATGTTTTTTTTTATAACTCTCACTTAAAATGAGGTAAAAAAAGCCCAATAGACCAAGAAAACTAAGCACAATGAAATGTCTGCACCACGCAGGAACATCAAGAGAAAAGGGAATTTAGAAAGAAGAAAGGAAGCGATGAAAATGAAAGTTACCGCACTGACAGGGTTACTTGCAGTCAGCTTCGAAAGGAAGATTAGGCTGAGTGCATGATGAAACCTAGCAGCCTTTGGTAATGAAATATTTATGAATGGGGAAATGATACTAGATTCTGCAGTGCAGCACAGGAAAGTGAAGTTTTCAACCTACTATAACAGCTAAATCCTCCATTAATTATTAGAAGCAAGTTGTAATTCCAGTTTCCATGGTAACCTTTTCCCATATGTATTGTTATTTTTTCTTTGCTCCAGTTTAGTACTTTTGTATTTATTTGCTGTTACTGGTTTCCATTCATCTCACTTGTGTTTGGTCTTTCATGTAACCCTTCCATGAAACCAATGGTAGTCCTCTTAAAAATGCAGGGTAAGAATATACTGGCAAATCAAGAGGCATCAATGTGTGGAACGTGGCAGAACTTGGTTGAAATGATTGGTAAAATACCCCCCCATTCATTTTATTTTCTACTTTTTTGGTCTGTTGTGTGCCTATACCCATATCAGCATGCAACATGAGGTATTATTCAAAGACCATTATGATTTAGGGGGATCAAATCAGTAAAGAAACACATTCAGATGATGGCAGATCCAATAAAACGTCTGTAGGTATTGTTGCTTCACAAAGTGCTGAGCAATTAAGTAACTCTCAACCAAAACCAGTTGCTCCAAGGAAATATATTTGAGTGTACACCTATATCAACGCCCATTTATTCACAGAAGATAGGCAAGCATTGTGGAGGCTACATGCCCGTACTTGTTAAACCGTAGTGTTAAACGTTTTGGATTTTAACAACGATGGCAGCTTTAGGTGGCAATGCATTGTTAATTGGGTCACCCTAGCCCATTTTCCATGAAGAATCCCTTTAACATGTATATCGTTAATGGATTACAAAGAGTTAATGAAATGTTTCCTGTACAAATACCAGGTAATATCCGCTTTCCAGGAAGTGCAATTAAAGTTATTTCATTTAATCCCGCAAGACTACAAGTCCTTCTTAAAACACTTTTGTTAGTCTTTTCAGTAGATGAATTGTTAATGGGCTTCCTGTAATTAGCTGTGTGAACTTTCGGAAAGGTTTGTCTTAGAATCAGAACTACTTGTATTGATGCAATGACTGCACTGTCAACTATAATATCAAATAATTAAAGAGCACATATGGAACATTTTTCGTTTCTTTTTTTTGTTGTTGCAAACTTAATGATTTTGTACCTGACCCTGTGGTCTCATAGCCTGTCAATTTTACTGATGCCCACGGGGGGGCCAGCATGGGCTATAGTGGGCCTTGACTGTTGTGCGCGAGGAGGGGTAGGCTTTTTGGCGGGAATTTTGGGGGTGGAGTTGGGGCTAGATTATATAAGTGGTTGCTTTCCCGGGCTCAGGAACCATTTTTTGTGGTTAGCTTACCTTGGCTGTCAGTGCTGGAACCTCAGGTCAGGGTGGGGGCATCTCGGTATGTCCCTTCCTTAAGTGGCATTTGGTTATGGTACCTGGATTGCTTGGCAAGCTTGGGTGTTTATTGTATATATTTACATGTTGGTGTTTGAGTCATTGTCCTTGTTAACGCACCTATGTTTATTGTTTCAGGTTTTGGCGTGACAATGACTCTAATAAATAAAATTGGCTGTGGCCTTTTCTCATCCATATTTATGGTGTGGTGTCATTATTGGGGGGTTTGAATGGGGTGTTAAGCCTAGCCCGGAGAATCGAAGCTACAACAGTCATATGTTCTCTACATGGAAGGTGGGCAGAGCAGTTGCATGTGTCTCTGTTAGCCGTTCTGTTTCTCTTGATGTTTTAGACTACATCAATGTCGGGAAGATGACATGGGTCAGAAAAGCTGGGTTCACTGCACAGGCATTGTGGATGAATTGACTGCAAGCTAGGTTAGCTACAAAAGAATCATAGGAATGTATGGGAACGTGCAGCCACAGAACCGAAAACTGACCTACTGTCATGTAGCGATAGCCATTGATTATCAATGATAAACACCTGTGATCACCGCATACATTTTGAGTAGTGTTAAAAAAGATGGATTGTTGAAAATGAATGTCAAGAAGAAGGCCAATGTACTACTGGTGAACTGACCTGAACTTATAAGCCATCATGAAATGGTATGAGAGTCTCCCCTTTACTAGAACAGTATAATTCCCACTTCCATATTAATATTAAGAGCTTCTTGGGAAAGCCTTTGCATCTCTCCTTTCCTTCGCCTTCTTTACCCTTTCATTGGTAGGGTTCCTATAGCTAGGGTTGTCCTAATAATTGATTATTGCAGGTCACATGATAACAGATAGAACGTGATTCTGAGGTGAATACCAAGGGACACATAATGTCACACAGAAGTACGCACACATGAACGCTCACCTTCTTTCTGTGTGTCTATATTGAAATCCTGGTCTGCTCTTTCAGTTTCTCTTTCTGGAAGGCAACTCTGTCCACCTAGCTCTTTGATAAGCTATTAGTCAGTTGTGTATATTACCATGTCTTATACCATGGCAGACAAGCTTTTCACATTGACTTGCCATTTTATTCATGAAGCCTGGTTACTTTATTATACTTTATAATCATTTCCCTTTTATAGGAGAGTTCATTAATCCCTCTACAAATACTTCCTCTGCAGCTTATTAATGGACTCTAGGAGATAGAGCTGAAACGCATTAGTGCTTCAGAAATGTTTTCTGTCATCCAAACTGTCTACATTCATCTTACTTACATTCAGATGTATCTGGAGAATAACTAATGTTGTGAGTTGTCGGCCGTTACACAGGAAGTCAAATCTCTCAAGAGATCTGTAGTATAGCCTTGGGTTTAGAATTCAGAATAAAACAAATGGTTTAATATTGTATTTTCCATGTAAAGAACTGCGCTGTGTTTTCATCCAATACATATTTTAGATATTTCTGTATACGTTTAGAGACCCAGCAGCAAAAGAACAGTTTCACAAAAAGGCATGGAAGGATATCAGCAGTATGAATAGGTTGAACCATAATGAATTTCTTCATACTGGTTGAACCTTGGCAGGCCATGGGAAATATCTCCAGGCCTTATGGAATAAGTAGCAGTAATCACCCAATGGAACCCTAACTGGCTGCACAGGCACTTCTTCTTTAAGAGGTTTTGGTTTAGAGTTATTTGTCCATTATCTTCCAGGTACGTTTCATAGAAAGATAGAATTTGATGGCAGATAAGAATATTAGCCTCTACCACTGCTACCACCTTCTCAGTCTACTAAAACTTCTTTATATTATACTTCAGACTCTGATCCATTAGTTTTGGATTATGACCTCCTGATCTAACATTTCCCTCTTGTACTTTGTTGAATCCCTTTATACATTTAAATGTTTCTATCACGTCTCCTCTCTTCTTTCCTCAAAGCTGATGTTTTACATGTCTTGCTATTTCTCATTTCTGAGGTTCCTTCCTCTGCAAAAACTGAACAGAAATATTTCTGGCAGACAGCTAGAACGTTTATATAACTCCCTTCATTTGTCTTCAGGGCCGGAGTAGACATCTGGCACACTGTGTAAATACCCAGTTGGCTGCTGGCTGACAGCGCCCCCCACTGGAGTGGCAGATTGGGTTCTGCAGCGTGCTGCCAGTGGCCGAATATGTCCAACCACAGACTACTGGCAGTCCAGCCCTACTTGCCTGTAGTCTAAATTATTTGTTTACATTTTTCATTTCACTAATATATCAAAGAAATGATCACCCTCTTTTTATAAAACTCCCAATTTTCTCCTCTCAAAAGCATTGCCATCCAATAGGCTGCTTGAAAATAATGCTATATTACCTCATATTCAAGTGCTTAAGGCATGATTTTGGTGGGAAGGTGGCCTATATATGCTTTGTTTTGCTTTGTTTGGTGGGGATCCCCCGTTGTTTTCAGGTGTTTGTACGAATTGCGAAATTGTCAAATTTTCATTAAAATTGTCATTTGTACGAATCCACAGACCCTGTTACATAGAAACTAAACCAGCCCAAGTGTGGTTGCATCATGACCGTTGATGAAGTAAAATTCTCATCATCCTACAATTTGAGTGAAATAATGTGAGTTATAGGGTAAGAAAAGCTGTTGACCTGATGTTTGTCCTCTTTAGCTGTATAGTGAGTAGATGTCTACATCAGCAATATAAAATACTTCCTTTCCTAGGTATTCCCATGAGCTCTTCCTTGGAAGTGGCTGGAAACAGATAATTCAGAGAGACTGATGATCAGTCTTCTGGGAGAGAAGACAAAACAGTTGACAGGAATCAAATAGAGGGTAGAATGATAAAAGGATACACTGCAGAAGATGAACCACTAGCAGAAATATGGATATTCACCTACTGACAGTTTCCTTTACTTCTATAAAATTAACTATTGTTATTACACATGTGCAGTACAAGTGATTTATGGAAGTGTCAAAAACAGCAAACAAATATGATAATGTCCATACATGGATTAATCACATGAGTATTCTTTACAACGTGAATACATTTCACGGCATTACATGCGTACAGTGTGTCCATTTACTTTTTATAGCAAAAAATACAGTTTAAGCATACAATACAGAGGCTTAAAGGAACAATCCAGAGCTACTTTCATGTAAAATTCCTTTTGCAGTTCTTTGTGCAAACGGATAAAGCTGGATTATCAAGATATCCGTGTTGGAGAATGAGACTTTCGCTGTGTGCTGTAGCTCTTCCATTAGAACCATTGAGAGTACCGGCAGCCAATAGCATGTTCACATGTAGCTGCAGCTTCTGCTATTTATTTCAATGAGGGGCTTAGTTCTCATTGGCTTTAACGGAAGTGTGATTGTACATGTGCACGACACTTAAGTAGGCTTTCCGCTTTCAGAAGGAGAAGCCAAGGGGAAAAGCAAAATTAGACAAAAGTCTCATTTGCATATTCAAGCTCAATATCATAATTTGGAGACATACAAACATATTTAACATATATAAAAGGAAAAAAAAATCTTAATTTTCATTTTTATGTATCGTTTACTGGTAAAAATAACCATTGAAATAATGATGATGGCAGGTAGCCTGCATTGTGAATAATATTATTTCTGACCTTCAGTATTATAGGTTTGGACAGTTCAAGGCAGAAAGTAAAGGTTTTCCTGCGGCAAGTGATTAGTGGAAATGTCACTGTATGAAGTTCTGTATGTCTATGTAATAAGAAAGAATCCTCTTAAAGTGCCTAGAGAAATCCCATGTGACACTGGCCTATTCACTCTAAGATGTATGAGTAACTGTAGCAAACCCAGGTAATTGCAAAAGGACTGCATAGATACGTGTAAAACCCAAATGGGTTTCTAAACCAGAGATAGACACTAATGTTTTCCTCCCATTTTTTCTCGCATAATCTGTCTATATACATATACAATACCTTTCAAGAGTTTGGGGTCAATAAGCTGTTTTTAAGGAGAACCATGACATTTCTAATCCTGCAAACATAACTCCAAAATAGTTTTCTAATGATTGACTTGTCTTTTAAACTTGAAACTTGGATTAGTAAACGCACCGTGCCATTGGAGCACAAGAGTGATGATATTCCATTAAAAATCAGCCGTTTCCAACTACAGCATTTACAACATTAACAGCGTCTACACTGTATTTTTGATCCATTTTATGTTTTTTTAATGGTCAAAATTTGCTTTGCTTGTAAAAAATGTATAAGTGAACCCAAACTTTTGAACAGTAGTGCACGTCTTACTAAAGTGGGTTTTAGGTTTTGCACTGGCTTGCAGCATAGTTATGAATTTTAAATTGTTGATGGTAGTACGCATTTTGTAAAGAGCTTCTCTTGCTGAAAAGCGTGACTGCTTCTGTGTAATGTACAGTTAAATCAGTAAGCTGTCTTAAAAATCACCTCATTGATTGAACTGTTCAAAAATGTAGCCCTTTGGCAGCATAAACTTGGCAGAGTTTCCCTTTCAAGATGCATCATAAAATTGGTGAGCTGAATGAGTGATTAAAACCCCAATTTTTGTTACACTGGTAGAGTCAAAATTATTTTATTTTTAAACAAGGAAGATTATGACAAGGTGGACAATTAAGTATTGAAGTTGGACAAATTAGGATTGTAATGTTTTAAATATGTATATATGTTTTAAAAATACAAATGCTACTTTTTTGGGACACACATACACATTGGGATCTATTTACTAAAAAGGTCACTCATATAACAACTCAGAGATTAACTAATCTGCCAGTTGTTTGTGGGGGCATGCACTTTTAAATCTTGCAGGTTTCAGGCAAGGGCATGTGAATTAATGAGAACTTGCATGTCCTTGTCTGAAAGTCAAGAATACATTTGGGTGTCACAGGTCAACCTTGATATAAAGCACTGGATTTTGTAACTTTTCGTCCCAGTTAGGCTTTGACTGTAATGGATTATTTTAAATTACACAAAGCTAGAATCCAGATAGAAAGTTTATGTGGTACCATCTTGGACAATAAATAAAAAAATAATACTGTTCAGGTCTGACCTCCTATAGGTATTATTTCTCTTGTCAGGATTACCAACAGACGAAAGCGGTTGATTTATATTCTCAGGCTCAGATGATACATTGGGTACTGAAAAATATCTGTTTTAATGTCACAGAGATAAAGTCAGGTGACTGGGGATTGTAGAGCTAGGCCAGATAATTAGATGCTCTTCCTCGGGTCTTATACGCACAGAGGCGTTTTTGGAAGCTTGTGATAGATGCAGATCCCAAACCATTGATTTTTTTTGTACCTGTCTTACAAAATTATGATAAAGCGTTTTTCTTTGTAAAAAGCAGTTGAAGTACTACACCTCCTTGAAGCTCAAGTGGAGGGGCTATCAGTGAGCTGTCTAATCGCTGTGACTCATGGACCATTAGAATTCATCATAACTGTTATTTTCCTTTTACATATCACTTTGCTACAGTCAAGTAACACAAATCGTATCTCTGCACCAGAAAAAAAGCCACCTGAGCAATTCCTTCATAGCAGCTCTTTTAATATATAACTACACTAGAGTTTGAGCTTTGCCTATAAAGGCCTGGTAGTTGTGAAATGTTTTTGAATTCCAGATGTAAAATGTAATATAATTAACTCAAGAGGTTAAACATGGCAAGTCTACATGCTTAAGTTTAAGTAGATGTGGCACAGGCACAGTCAAGCTACATGGCAGAAGCAGCTAAAAGACATTCCTTCACCTCCTGAATTGCATCGTCATGTGCATCTGAAAGGTTAATGCCACGCTGCAGAAGGCTTGTGCACAGATGGCTACAAGGTGGCATATTCAAAACATGCTTAATACATGGCAGCAAGGTTTTAATGCAGCCATGCAGTATACATTTATTATATACAGTATATACAACAGGGTAATGGGAGGAAAGACTAAGGGATCTCAATATTTAAGGATGGAGTGAAGGAGAGAATGAGAAGATGTTTGAAACGTTATTTCAAAGGAGGAGATATGTTGGAACAAGAGATAATAAACTGAAACTAGATGGTCAGAGATTTAGATGTAATGTAAGGATTTTTTACTTTACAGTAAGCGTGGGAGATAGGTGGAACAGACTCCCAACAGAAATGGTAGATGGTAAAACAGTGAGGCAATTTAAGCATGGCATAAAATATGCATCAATCTATCCTGAATCTAGGAGAAGACCAAGGGCTGATGAAGGCCTGGGTCTTCACATCAGGAAAAATGGGCAGACTATGATGGGCCAAATGGTTATTATTTGATGTAAAATGTTATGCTTAACACTAGTCATTTATATGTTCCCCTAGCGTGTTAGTGTGACAAGGTACTTGGTTTACATAAGACCATGGGTGAGTTTTCACCAATCTTTCACCAATGCCAATAATATCACACCCAACCTGCCACAGCTTCATGTGCAATTCCATATAAAGTCTCTGGGTGAGACGCTGCTTCCTTCGGCCTCCTGGTAACTCTCCTCTTTCTCCAGGAGAGAATGCACTTCCCATTCTGAACTCACTCAAAGCTAATTATGGCTAACCATGCCCTATATGTAGCTAGCCCCATCCATTGTCCCTTGAAAGAGGGAGAGCTCTGGTTTGCCTACCCTTAAGAGGTGCCTGTGAATGAGGACTACTGGGTGCGCCTATTTCAGATGATGATATTTCCAAGAAACCACAACCATCATAGGCACCAAGTTTACATTCACTCCAGTTCCCACTAAAGTTCCAATTTCAAAGTGCCCACAGGCAATAACACTACCAGTATTGAGAAAAAGGGCATGGGACAAGGTTAGATATTTTTTTTGTCAGTGGACATACCAAACAGAACTGAATGCTCCAACATCAATCATGAAACTTAAAATTCACAATATGATGATTTTTACTGAATGTTGTCTGATTATCAGCATAATTACAACACAGAATCGCCATCTTATGTCTGTCTACTATAGTTCCAAATGTAAAATTTTCTTTTTTTGTGGAAAACCACACAATTTTGCCTGTATTCACAGAAAGTCCCATGTAAGCCCCAACTCCTGTAAGCAAGGTACAAAAACATAAATTTTGACAAACCTTTAGCAAACCTTGAAAAGTGTGTCCTGCTCTGCCAGTACTCCAAGGAAACATGAAATTTGTAACAACATTTGTGGGACCTTACAATAGCCTGAACCAACTAAGAATCAGCAACTTAATAGGGTGGAATAATCACTCAGATCCTGAGAATATGCTTCCACAGCATACACATAAAGTGGGCTTTAATACATAAATACCACTCGTTTTAATCAGTCTCAATCGTTCCACTGTGTAAATCAGTAAAAGTGAACGCAATATAATAATAATAACAAATATTAAGATTTGGGAAGATGGACAGTTCTCCTTCAAGGCTCCTTTGTTTTAAAAGCCTTTGCAACATCTTTATACCCCTTTCTCAAATATAAATGTGTTAGCATCACTTAAAATCAAGTTTGTTTCCCAATTATTTTTATTTGATCATATAAATATGTGATGTCAGACTCTAGTTATAGTTAACGTGTTCTTTATTAATCGCTCAACTCCATGTTCAAATAGGGTTTGTAGTCCTTGGCTCTAATACTTTGCTGACTATTCTAATTTATCAGCTCATATTCTTCTTATTCAGACAATTATCTGGGTCCTGCAATACATATGCTAATATCATGCAAATCAAGTCATGAATCATTCACAACAGTGTAATATGATTTGTATGAATAAAGTCAATTTTATAAACTACAGCTGCACATCCTTTCTGCAAAACAAAATTATTATCAGCATGAAAGACTAGTGAGACTAATAGAGTTAAAATATCAAAATGCAGCTCGCTTGGCAATGGTAAGTGAAATATCAATAATTTTCCTGTGGGATTTCTAGACAACAAATCCAATGAAAATGTTATATTGCGCCATGATTGTTTTTTTCTTCCTGTTTTCTTAATAAACACACTAATGGATGAGTTAAAATATTTTATAGTACAGTTGCTGACATCACTTCAAATGAGAAATGGTTATTTTGGTAAATATAAAGTCTAAAACACAAAAAGTGCATATTTAAAATTTTTAGCCACACATTTTATAACTATAATGTATCTTTTTCTTAAATTTGTTCTACAAATTATATAACTATTTTTGTCATCACTATTTTTGTCATTTTGCTCACCAAGACAGCTGCTTCATACTGTGGTGTGTCCCCGCTTTGGAGCATCTCAAGTTTTAGTTCTCTTGTGCCATTACGGAGGAAAAATCAATATATTATTCTTACCCTGCCACAAGGGCAGTCCAGAGGCAAATTTCCTCTGCATGAGGGATCCGGCAGGCGCCCAAAATATGTTTTGGCCTCTATGGGCCTCTTCAGTTGGGTCCAGTTAGTATCCCTCTAGGCACAAGACAGCAATGAGGTCCACGTCTGGATTCACATTTTCACTTGGGGTGGAATCCAAGAGATCCCTGAAGGGTAAAGTACCATACAAAATAAGTTTCAGATGTTCACCAGGAATAGAGAGCCACCTCATATCCTTTCCTATGGTGCTTACCTAATTGGGAGCATCTCAAGTTTCGGCTCTCTTGGGGGACACCATCTAGACCCCAGTGACAAAATCCATGAAGGCTGAAACGTGCATCTGGGGTTGTGGTTACCTCATGCAGGGGAGGATTTGCCTCATATTTCAGTTCTGGACGGCCTTTGCATGTCCCTGCTTCTGAGCAGGGACATGTCATAGGACAGGCTATGAAGTGGCTGGTTATTCTTGGTGAGCATTTCAAACTAAAGAGCCAGGGCCACCCAGTCATCGACAGTCCAGTTTTGCTGTCCATTTCAACAGATAAACATTGTGTGATCATGTGATCTTTTTACCCCATAAGTTAATTTCTGCTAGTGTTATTGGTTGTTCTTATGCCTTGTAATATTTATTCAGCCATCATGTTGTTCTTAGCAAATTTGCTTCACGACATGGACATGTAGGAATTTTATACTTCAGTTCTTGACATTTCAATTGTTTTTACCCATTCACTGGTAGAAATGTCAATCACTGATCGATTGCACATGGACAAATTATACAATTAGCCATGAATTCCTTTACACTATAGAATTTGCATCAATTTGCAATTGGTATGCAACTGCCAAATTATTACTATACATAACCTGCTAACCTTTTCATTACCATGAAATGTCATGTTATTAGTATAATGTGTTGCATGCAGTGGTGTATTCATGCAAACTAATGATTTGTTTCATCAAAATGTATGGTTCTATATTATGTTAGTGTATTACTCATTAAAACATTTTATTTCACTGTTTCTTGTTTTACAATTTATTTTAGTTTTTATTGCCTATTTCATGTAATTGGAATTTATGTTTCGTTTTTGTTACATTAGATCAGACTATTTTGTAAATTGCATGTTCCCTGATATTTTTAGTGTCAATTTACAAAATCATTATTGCCTTGAAATCATAGCAAGTGCCTTGCTTACCACTTTTCTGCTAATTTATTGAGTTAAACAGTAAAATTACTTTACTTTTAGTATTTTACTTTTTATATGGTTAAAAAGGATTATGTTCATTTATAAAACAGTATATGATAACATTTGCTTGAAAGTCTATGTTGCCTAACATAACATTGAAGCAATTTAGAGATCCCCACCCTGTGAATTACCCACTCATACTTTAATACATATGGATACGTTTGATAGATCTGAAGAGAGAAAGAAAGAAGGCATAGATGAAAGCACAAAACTACCAACACTTAATATATGGATGAATTTTAATTGTATATCTTCTATTGCTTTCTGCATTTGTATTTTCATTTTAGAAGGAGAAATATGGGGACTAGAGGGCATTGTTGCCTGTGAAAAGGCCAAAAACATGTTTTTCTCCCACAGGTTAGACTCTTTGAGTGCAAAAGGTGCTTAATTTTACTTTTACACCCCACCACCTGTTTTAATTTTCACCTTGGCCCCCAAGAACCATTTGGCCCATCCTATTATTTCTGCTGGCCGTAAAGATTTACCCGTAATCAGTCTTTTGTCTCATCTTAGATTCAGGATAGCCATATGCCTATCCCTCACTAACAACCTCTCCACCCCACGAGGCATGGGATGGGAGGTGAGGGGGTGGCACAGGATAGGGTCCGTTATGGGATTTCTTTATAAATTAACTCCTCCCCTTATTCAACTAAGCAGGGGATGGCAATGGGGTGTATATAATTGGAGCCTATATTTTCCAATGCTTATTCTGCTACCTCCAAACACTGGACCTTGTTAATAACAGGTCCTGGGGACACTTGCTTGTTTTTGTTTTTACAATAAAAAAACATTGATTTTTTTTTTAATTAACTTTTTTTTACCATTAGCTAGATTAAATAGCTTAAAATGACAAATTGGTTTCTCTTATTTATGATGGAAAAGCTGTGCGGTAAACATTTATTTCTCAAGTTATATACACTTCGCATTTAATTTTGGATGTGTAAATCTCTTTTAAATATTTACATACTAATGCTTTGCCATGGCTACAAATGGATGGCGGCTCCCAATTTTTTTAAAAGTTAATGTGCATTAAAGCATGATGAAGCTAGACGTTTAACATGAATCTGAGAAGGAAAAGGAATTGATTGCACATCGACAAATTCCTTGATGTATATGCATTCCTGTTAAGAGTAAATTATCGCTTTATACCTTGTATACATGCTTCAATATTACTTATGGAATCATTGGATTTGTAATGCCGTCCAATATATTATATTTTCTGCCAATGTCTAATTGCCCTATATTTAATATGAAGTCAAGACCTGCACAACACTGGGCTAGTAATGATGACCAACATAAATTTATGACACAAGGTAATAAAAACATGTTATTTCACATAAGTCCATTGTGACTTTCCCCCCAAAAATAGGAAAGGATGAAAAATATTTCTCACCATTCTATGGCTGTGAAGGTAATTACTATACTCTAATTCACACTTTATTTTACTATAATACTATAGTTAATAGGAAGGATGATTGTCTACATTTGTCTACATGTCAACATCTTTAATTAAATAGGTAGTTGACATTCTAATAGTAAAACAATGCAAGAAAAATATCAATTAATGGAACAAGAGCTAGAAAAAATGTCAGTTTTTGATAAATAATTCAACCTCATTAGATAACAATTGGTAGAAAATAGTATGTGTATATGACTATTTGTATTGGCTCAGGATATACTTGGTGCACCCACATGAACAAATGACTTGCCATTGCACCCACTTTGAACTCACTTTACACCCACATAAATTTCCACTTCACTCATAATGAAATAAAACCGACTTGCTATTGCACCCACTTTGCACCTCCATAAATTACGACTGTACCGGTTGCACCTAAAGGACTTATTTTTTATAAATATGTGCAGGAATGTTTTTCCTGTTAATCCATTCACTACAATCGACATGCCTGGCATGACATAACTTTAAAAGGGTGTAGAAAGCAATATATGATCGCTTTCTTTCTGTAAAGTTTTACAGCATCTCTGATGTTATTGGGGTTTAAAGGATTTAATAGGGAATAGAGCAGGGGACATTAATTGCTCTACTTTTTGGGCAGATATGCTGCATGTGATTCAATGCATGGAGCAGGGAAGAGCTGTAGAGAAATTGTCCCCTGGATTGCTCTGATTTAAAGGTTTTAGTGTGATATCTGAAAGTGTTCCATGTGTTTTACCTGCAGTTCCACATATATCCATCAGAGTATCAATAACCTTAGGAATTGGAACATTTCTATACTGCAATTATTGGTTTTCTATGCTTTTGATTTATGTTTTGGATATAACTGGATAGTGCACATTGAGCATGTTGTTTGCCAAATGTGTGTTGGCATTTTATTACTGGCCACATGGATGGGTGTATTTCCAAACTGAATATCTCTCCACTGCATGAAGGCAAATTGTGTCACAAGGTGGACACAAAAAAGACCATGTAGCAGGTGGTCAAATAATGAGACCAAAGTAGCACACAACAATCCAATAATAAACATCAAGTCTTCAGGAAGAACTCAAACAACTGAACGCAGATGTCCATTAGCGATGTGCTTACATAGAAAATGCTTGGCGCCAAAATAACGTCATGGCGTGGGATGTGCCTGCAAGAGTGATAAGTTGTCATCTCCTTGTTGTACATATTGTATCTTTGTTGTCAGGATGATGAACGCTATACTGAAAATATGCAAGGCTTGATTCCAACTTTTAGCTTGAATTTGTAATGAGCAAAAAAGAGGCTTGATTGGAAACATTTTTATCCAGCATAAATTCTTAAAGATGCTTTCAAGCTACTTCTCTTCTTCTTCACCCTTCTGTATGATAACATCAATAATGCTTGGCGGCTGTTGCATGTAGCCTTTCTATATTATTTGAAATATAGCCACTGGCCAACTCAGTGTCATTTTGTTAACATGACATCTGTAACAAAAAAATCCTCCCATAACATAAAAATCATTATTGGTACAAGTTCACTCAGCTCACTGAACATATTTTAATAACTTATGAAAAATCCATTAAGGTTTGAGCTCTAGCCATATGCATTTTCCCAATTTCCTAATTTTCTATTCAGGCCTTTTTAAATTCCATATCTATAATGAATTTTATTCTAAAATATTTTTAGTCTGTTGTCCAGTTGTACAGGTGCTAATTATCAGACATATTTTGCTTTGCCTATAGGCTTGTTGCGACCCCCTTAAAGGTTATACAGCTCTTCAAAATATTGCTATTTATGCTATATTGCTATACATTTTAGAGATATCTGCATGCAGTAACTGATTTATGAGTTTTGACTTGCTTAATGTATTGGTAATGTTAACAGCATTTTCTCACAATAATTGTTTAAATGAAGAAATCTGGATTTTATTGAGAAATCTAATTTATTTGAATGGGATGGCTATAAAACGTATTGCCTTTTTTGACTTTTGCCAAATATTTGTAGCGTGTCATTTTTTTTGTATTAGTCTTATAATATTCTGTTCTGATTTACTTGTATGAGAGGCGCACAAATCAGTTGTGTTAGAGTATATGACTAATATCACTGCTTGCCTGGAGTCTTACAGATGAGGTTCATCCATGTCGGTCAATCAAAATATTAATGAGAACGTGACACGTTCATGTTTAGAACTGGTTGTCACTGATATAATAACAATAGTTTCACGAGAAACAGTTCCTGTATGCAGGAGTAAATAAATAATTCACAAATATAGTGTACCGTGGGTATCCTAGTTAATCCAGATTTATTTCACTTTGTAAATCATCGCTTTATTTATTTATTTAGTTAGTATTTAGAACGTAGATTTAAAGGCAAACCTGACTTTAATGAATAAATGCTGATGTGAAGAGATGAGTTAAAATGAAAAAGATCCAAGTGGGTATTTATAAACAAATGGACCACCAAGTGATCAGAAAGACAGGGATTGTGCATTAATAGTAGAAATTGTTTTGTGGGAGACTTTTTACAGTAAATTTATCCAAATTTAACCAACTAGCTTTTGTGACGGTACTACTGGCTACCACTGTTGTCTATGCCCAACATTCCAATATAGAAGCTCATTGTATGTTGTGTTACTGACATCAGATGTGACTAATGTTTTTGTAAACAGTAGTAAAAAGGGGTACTTATTATTTCAAAATAATAGGGGTATGTTCTTAGAACAAAATCATTATCAGAAGGGCCTGGTTGGAAGCACGTTCATCTATGCCTTTCTTTACTGCTTGCTTTCAGAATTTGTGACAGAGATGTCAATGGAAGCAGATAAACCTATAGGGGGTTATGCAAACAATTAACTATTGTACAAAGAGTAAAGAATGGTCTAACGACAATATCTGTGAGTGGAATGTTCTTGCTAATTGGATAATAAATGATTGCTATAGTGAGAAGACCCCCTTTAAAATGTTGCACCAGAATATCATACAACTTAAACCCTTATGTATCAAACTGATAGACAATCAACAACTAGTGACTAGATAAACTAAGTAGGCTAGATTTATATGCCTTATGCACTGGCTTTTTGTTGAAGTAACATCATCGCTAACTTTTTAACATGAACTCTTTCAGTACCCACCACAAATGATCTAGTTGGGAATGTAGACCTGGGGAACCAACCTCGTATGCCATATTATTTTCTGCATAAAACAGAGCTTCTGATCTTCAGATTGTTCAGAATTCCTGAATAGAACAATTATAGGTCAAATACAAACTGTTATATGGTTTATATGGTCTTTATATGTTCTTCTGATATTTACATAAAATATGGGCTGATGAGTGCTGCTTGTGGACTTCAAACCCTAACATCCAGAGCCACAGTTATATTGAGGACAATGAGAGCACTCAAATGGTTGCACCAGAGTTCCAAAAATGTTGCCATATTATTATTATTATTATTATTTATTGTTTTATATAGTGCCAAACAAAATTCTACCTATATTCTGTCTTTAACATAAGTAAGGAAAATAACCTCTTCTTACGTGGGGTGTAATGTCCACTTCATGTATGTGCAACCTCATCTATTGATTTTACTAGAGGAGATGGACAGTTTATTAGTGTTCATTATTATTTCTATTTTCATTACTCTTTCTATTATATAATGGGAGATTGTTTTTATTTTGTATTTTACCATCATATAGAATGTGTTGGCAGGTAAGAACCATTTGGCCCTATCTAGTCTGCCCATCAAACCTTAATTAGTCATTGGTCTTTTCTTATACTGCCATGAATGTTTAAAGGAACACATAAGCTGCTTATAAGGGTTATGGTATATTTTCTGAAATCCTGCAAAAGTTTTTTAGTTTTCACAAAAAATGTGTAAAGGCATTCTTAATATAATAAAACACTATAATGATAATGGTATTCAAAGTATCATTAAAGTAGATATTATTTCATTTACATAACAGGTGTACACGCCAGGAATGCATAGAAATGTTTTTGTAAAACTCAAAATTCATAAATGGTGACAAGGTATCTACCACACTAATTATTCTCAAACCAAAGTTTCTTTGATTTAATAACATTTAATGATTTAATGGTGGATTCTGGAATCCACAATTGAGACAGGCCACAGATATAATTAAAGTGGACTTGTTTTCAACAAATTACTAGTGGCAAGGTCCTCTTGAGAATAACATTCTGTGTGAATGTGTGGACGAATATTTATTGTCTTTTTCTGTATTGTATCTCCACAATGTTCATTTTCCAATCTCATAAAGATAAATAACTATCCATTATGCAGGACCAACGCATCTTTGGCAGAAAAAGCTCAGTAGACTTGGATTTTGTGAAATGAAGTGAGGAGCTGTCTACTCTCCTACAATTCTTCACTTTAGTGAATAGTTATCCCGGCACTTAGCACTGAAGCCATGCCTGCTGTTGGACCAGAAGGCCGTTTCTTAAAGAAGATAGAAAAGTAAGAAAAAAAGAAGAGGAGGAGGAGGCAAAACAGACCAAGACAGAAGAAGTGTAAGGTCCCAGGTCCAAGGTCAAACGGCTACAATGGGCTACAGCGCCCATGGGCCTGATGCAGGGTGACTGCACCCTCCAGGACGCCAAGCACCCAGGGTTGTGCAACCACATACCAGCACCCTGACATGACAGTGGATGTTGTCCAAAACAAAACAAAGTGATATCCTGCAGGCACCCTGGAGCAGGCATGATACATAGCACTAGGATCATGTGCAGTGTGCAGGATGCTGGAGGCTGGGAGTAGGGAAGCTGAGCAGAGTACAGGAGAAACAGAAACGTAGCAAGCAAGGGGGACAGAGCGAGCAAGGGGGACAGAGCAAGGAGCAAGGGATAGGGAGACCAAGCAAGAAACATAACCAGAGAAGACATACGTGGTACAGGGCACAACACAGGACAGGGAACAAGGCAAGGAACACAGGGGATGGAGTGAGGAGCCAGGATCCTCAGATGCTTGCCCTTTAAGCAAGGATAGGACATATTAACTGGGACATGGGGAGAGGAGAGAGGAACGGAACTCCTCAGATGCTTCAGAGGGCAAGGTACATAAGAGGCAAACATGAATACAGGAACTAGCCTAGGACTGTATGATAACTATTGGAGATTCCGTCACATCATATGGCCATAGTATGCTTAGCCCACCACTATGCCAAAGTACTCCAATTACGGTGGGTCCTAACACTAAAACCTGCCTCCAGAGGTACTAAACAAACTAAACATGAAACCCAAACAGAGAGACATACCTGCAGACTGCAGACTGAAACAAACAGAACACACAGGTGGGGCATACCTTATAAAGGAAACAGAGCTAACACAAAGAGCAAGGCTGGAATCAAGGAATCGGAGGTACAGGACAGAACATAGGGAAATCCAGGAATGGATTACTACAAAGAGAGAACTGTAGCAAAGACTAGGGAAACTGTGGCAAGGACTAGGAAAACTAAAGACAAGCAGCTCCGCAGCCCGGATGGGGCCTGACAAGAAGAGAATGTGAAGAAACAGAAAGTGGAGCTACACAAGAGGAGACAGAGACACACAGGAAAGGTAAACAAAAATTGTGTTAGAAATCATGATGCATGTGTGTGATGGCCCTCTGATGGTGGTACACAATAACTCCCATCACCAATATGAATTATTGTGTACCACCATCAGTGCCTGGCTCAGTAAATGGTGATGGTAGTTATGCTGTATCACTGTCAATGCCTGGCTTAGTAAATGGAGATGACAATTATGCTGTACAACTGTCAATGTCTGGCACAGTATCATTGTATATAGTGATGACAGATATCCTGTACCACGATCAATGCCTGGCTTAGTATATAGGGATGGCAGTTATGCTGTACCACTGTGAATGCCTGGCTCAGTATATATAGTGATGGGATTTATGCTGTACCACTGTCTGTGTCTGGCTCAGATGAGAATTATGCTGTACCATCATGAATGTCAGGCTCAGTATATACTGATGGGAATTAGGATGTCCTACAGTCAATGTCTGGTTCAGTATATAGTGAAAATAAATATAGCTTTGATTGAGTCATTGATCAATTTGCAGTAATTTTTTTTTTTTTTAAAACTTATTTAATTATTACATTATTTTTAGTTTTTATGTTATTAATTCATTGTTTGTTTAAATATATTAAGTATTTTTTAAGAATATGCCAGGGATTTGTAACATCAATTATGCTAATTATTGGTAGTGGGCATTTTCCACAGGTGAGGTTCATTGACTATTTTTGTTGCTCCGGGGCCCCTTGCGTTGGTCTCATTGTTCTGCCCTAAGTTTCTGGAGAGTAAAGGTAGAGAAACATTCCACATTAAATGATTTAATCTACCTTATAGTGTGTCTTTTTGAATTAATAAATTACACGGCTATCACTTAAAAAACTTTAGTCTTCTAGAACTCTGCTATATCATTTGTTTCTTTAATGCAAATGTTCATACTATTATATTTCATAGCCCTTCACACTTACTGATGCTAGCTTATATTATATTGTTACCATTTGGTTGGAGATTGCCCCAACAATAAAGTTGCCATATTTGTAGCGAAAACTTACGAGACACCTATTGCTAGCAGTGCAAGTAAACAGACCTATTTTGGTCATTAGCACACCATGTTACCCGTCATGCTATAATTCAACAACAGATAACACAAGATTTCTGATGCTACGTGCCCATTGTCATTTACTAGAATATTGCAGAAGGAATGTCTGTGAATATTAATGGAATGCTTCATGAGAAGGGAGACTTTTGTCAATTATTGAAGTGCCTAGTGATCCACTTTATTAAAATTCATCCATTCGTGTTTTAATATATTTAAATTGTCCTTCTTAGATGTTTTTTGCATTACATGTGTATTTAATATTAGTGATGTATTTTAAAATGTACTATCAGTGTCCAGTAAGACGAGTAAAAAGGATCTAATATTTGTCTTCTACATCCGGACAATGGTTCATTATTGAAGTTACAAATCTTGGGGTCCACCAGAGTTTATAATTTTTAATGTTTTAATATTGTTTTTATTCTCAGCAATATGAAGGATATAACATTAGTACTAAACTATCAACAAAGTATCAACATCAGAAACAGGTCATGGTGTGGAGGAGTCCTGTTTCAATATAGATGCTGATTATTTAATTTCTATCTCTAATAAGTTTGTTTGTCAATTAATTTAAAAGTATTGATACATATTGAACCCATTTCATTGAACATAAACCAGTTCTTCTATGAACCCTTTAACCATTGTCACAGACGAATACTAAAATATTAGATTTTATTGCCTTTCTTAGCAGTTTGTAGACTTTGGAAAATTATAACTCAATATTTGAATCTCTGAAAATGTTTTGAGATCTATTTATTAAAACCAATCTAATGTTGCTTACAGATTGAAAGAAGCAATCTGTGTTAAAAGTGTTAAAAACCCAAAGAAACTCTCAACTTTCTGTTCTCAGAACTTTTTGTGTTCTTCTTATTAAGTTATTCCTTGCCTTTTGTTAAATTATATAAATAGCTTAAGCATGATGTGCTCATTCTGTCTTTGTTCCTTGGAAAAAATATGTATACATATCACACTCTGCCATGAATATTATTCTCTTCAAATTGCTGGCAACTAGGACTAAATCTGAAGCTTTTCTCATAGTCTATTATTTCAGTGCAATACAAAGACATCTTATCAATAGGCAAGTTACTTCTTACATAGACATCACATTTAAAATGGGTCATACAATGAGGCATGTCCACCTTATTATAACAAAGATTTACTCTAGGGACTTAATAATTTGTATACTACATTTCACTGGGAACGTGATGGTACATGAGAGGGAGACACAGGATGCTGTCCCTTTAATCTACCTGGCAGAGGAGCGTAGTAACAAAAGAATAAGAATATACAGTTGGTCTGCTTTGAGCGTTTAACCATTATTATCAAAATAAAGAGACAGAAGTAAATATTGCTATTAGCAATATTTTAAAAAAAATAATAACAATAAAATAAATATTTTGCTGTCTTCTGTTGCAACATATTTAATGTCATTGATGTCATATGCAATTTCAGGTCAGAAAAGACCGTGATGTCCTTCAACTGTTATTCCCTCAAACATGTCCCTCTCAGGAGCTGAGTCATCAGTCAGCATGACCCTTCTGTAAATCAGAGCTTAGTCAATATTTAAAATGCTGGTTCACATGTCAATACCGCATGCCTCTGAATAAAGAAGACCACTAAGTCTTTACGTTTGATGCAAATAGATATGACTACAATTATGATACAATTACCTTAAGTATCATTCTCGGTAATGTTCAATTATCATTTTTCAGGGGATGCTTAATTGGATCATGTAACCCAAAAGCAGGCACTAAAAGATTATTGCTACAGACACAGAAAACATGTTGGTTGTATTATTATTATAATTATATTATAATATCTTATTATGCCTTGATAAGAAAGTGCCCAAGTAACATGCAAGATCTAAAGTTTGAATTATTTTCCAGTAATTAGCTTTACATAATTTCAATATTAATCTTATTTCAATGAACTAGTAGAAATATTGTGGGCATTTTAATTTTTGAGTTGCATAAAACGTGGTTGTAATTTTCACTATTTCAATATATCTGCTATATGCAGGATTCTGCATTATGTGTAACTCTAGTCCAAATGAGCTTACAGAAGTACACTAAAAAGACTGACTAGCTGACCAAATGTTGCCAGGTACAAGAGAGCACAGGTATGCTCTGGCCCCTTACGCAACTGCAATGGCAGAGTTTCTGTACATTAGTATAGAAATATCACAATGTGCTAGTTTGTAAAACAGATGAGAGAAGAAAGATGTATTATATGTACATTTTGTGGGTATGCTTTACCTATAGTCTAGAAATGAAAGCAATTAAGTAAGCTATAGGGAGGTGCAATCACATACATTCTTTTGCTACTGCATGAATATTTTTTGCTCAACAGTGGAACCCAGAACCAGATAAAGTGGTGTTGAAATGGCTAATTGGACAATATGGGGATTTTGATTGGCTAATAATATGTTTCCCATAAGTGCACTCAATTTCTGCAAGACGGATTACACCATTAGTGGGACAATGTACACATTTAAATACAATTTACTTATAAAATGTAGCCTTCTCGATGGTTTCCTGAAATTAGGTCCTCATATAGTACCTTTGAACCTTTAAAGTAAACAAACCCTACAACCCTTAATGTTGAGGAGAGGGAGGTGAATTGAAGGGATTAGTGACAGTGAACTGAGGGTTAAGGATGACATAACAGTTTCAATATATGACCTAGCACTTTTCCTGGAGTATGCAATTGATTGAGTGTGTGTTGACTTTCTAACTTTCAATATGTCTTCACATTAATATATCACTGCACTACCAATAAAATACCAATAGATTTTATGTTATTAAAAACCAGAAAGAAAACCTTACCGAAATGGAAAGGTCAAATGGAACACATACACATATTATATATATATATATATATATATATATGCTATATTATGTATACATATATCAAATATTTCAGTAACCTTATACTTACTGGTTTGATATTTCTTAATAAGTAAAAGTACATGTCAAGAAGTACACCCTCTTTCAATTCTATGGTTTTACATATCAGGGCATAATTAAAATAATCTATTCCTTAATAAAGCCAAAGTGGAGAAGCCATGGCTTTTTTACACCTACACTAAATAAACTCTTACTGCTTTATATGAATTAAAATGCTAAGTAGCAGACTTGCCCTTGATCATCAGTAAGTGTGAAGATTTAGCAGTTTGCTGTTCTGGAGCATTCAGGTGTGTGTGTGTGTTGATTATTTGGGCTTGTTTTGCAGGCACAAGACATGGGAATATTGCAGTTATTGAGTCTACCATGAACTCCTCTGTATACCAAAGTATTCTAGAGTCATATATGATGTCATCTGTCTGACAGCTAAAGCTTGGCCGAAATTGGGTTATGCAATAGGACAATGATCCCAAGCACACCAGCAAATGGCTGAAAAAGAAAAGAATCAAGGTGTTGCAATGACCCAGTCAAAGTCAAGACCTCAACCCAATTGAAATGCTGTGATGGGTCCTTAAGAGAGCTGTGCATAAACAAAAGCCCGCAACTTCAATGAACTGAAGCAACATTGTAAAGAAGAATGGGCCCAAATACCTCCACAACGATGTGACAGACTGATAAAGTTATACAGAAAATGATTACTTCGAGTTATTGCTGCTAAAGGTGGTTCTACAAGCTATTGAATCATAAGGTCTACTTAGGTTTTCACACATGGCTTCTCCATTTTGGCTTTATTTTTGTTGAATAAATGATGATGTGGTATAATATGTCATGTGTTGCTGTTCATCTGAGGTTGTTGTTACCTAATTTTTAGAGCTGTTAAGGAACAGATAATTATTATTATTATGCACTGATATATAAAATTCTAGAATCCAAAGAGGGTGTACTTTACAATTGTAAATGTCTAATAAAATAAGGCAACTTAGAATCTTGCCTCAAACGCAGGCATGGGGAGATAACCTCTGAAAGAATCCTGCTCAATCAGTGTACGCCTTTCCATTTCTATCACTCCCATAATGACTGTTTAGAGACCTGTACTGTTTGTGCATACACACTGTACATGTTGTAAATTATAAATGCAAGTGGTTTATGACATTACATGTTTAGAAATAATACATAACTATACTCCAACAATAAGCATGGTCCATATGCCATGCTACGGTGAGAATGTTCTATAAAATTTACAATAGATTGATTATCTGGATGATGTAATGATGTATTATCCATATTCAGTAATCCATTGTATGCAGTTTTCTGTGTATGAGTTTTTCTATGACTTATTCCAGAAAATGTGAACATGGTAAGATTTGTGTACACTATGATTGATGTAAAATCAGTAATACTCGTAAACTCAGGCTGATACATATATCGCCTGCTGCTCTGAGCACCACAATGAATGCATTCTAGAGAGGGCAGCAACAAATGAAAGGTCTCCAGTGCCTGGGGCTTATACATTGTCATAGCTCTAACCTGCTTACATTATTAAAGGAAAATTCTACAAGTCATGACAGTGTTATTAGCCTCTAAATGTCATATTAGTGAGAATAAGGTTGGCTTCAACATAGAAAATAAGTGAATAATCGTATTACAGTTACTAAGCTCAATGATACTTGTATATCAACATAATTACAAAATAAAAAAGATAATTAGTGTTGCTGTATACATAACAAACTTTCCTGTTGGTTCCATAAATAATGTTGTGAAGAAATCTAGTGATTGTGTGGTAGATTTCAATGTGAAATTTTCATGGACAAAATAATTCATAAAATAACAAGGGGTATTTTATATAAACCAACAATTGATATTGAACTTAACAAAAGGCAACATTCACCATGAAAGTTATTATTATTTTTAATGTTTAGAAGAGTTAATTTCCGTAATGTTTTTAGAGAAAACCAGAAAATTGACCTATCACTCGTGGGTAAACGAAAAGAGATCTTACTATTGCAAAACAAACTGTAGTCAAGCCTTCTGTAAAAGAAGTCTAATTGGACTTGGTGAGTAAAAACCGTGCAGATATTTTATTTTATATTCATGTGTGTGCAGTTTCAGGACATAACATTATTGCTTCCAAAATATACTTTGAGATGAAATATCATTGAGTCAGGTACAAATGTATATTTTAAAAGGATTAACCAGTGACTAGTAGAAACCAAAAAGCTTTACTTCTTCTGGCCTTTTTGTTTTCAGAATAAAGATTATATTAATGTTTTAATTTTTGAGGCTGTTGGGTAGATACACTGGAAATTATATACTGCTTGAAAATGTATTGATTAGAAATAAACCCCATACTCAGCACTATAAATGTGACATCTGGCTGATATGCCAAATTGTTAGGACAGTACTGGCATATTCTGGACAGATGGCAGCTTGGAGTCAGGCTAGCCCACAAGGGACAACATTACCTACACAGGAATAGAAGTAGTACTGCTTTAACACACCCTACAGAAGATGAAAACAGTCTGGTTATGCATTTGTTTTTTTTTCTGCAGAATCACTTATATTTAACCCCTTAATGACAAAGCCTGTACATGCACAGGCTCAAAATGCATTGTTTTCAATGGGTTTAGGGACCGCCCATTGTCCTTAGGGGGGTGAATAAAATTCATATCGCTACACCCATTGCTTTATTTTTGTCAGTGGTTTACAAAGTAGCTCAATATTGGCTCAAAATTAGGAATGCTATCTAGGGGGGATCTTCTGAACATAAAATGTATCTTTGACATAAAACAGCCATCTGGTCAATTCCATACAAATGTTCCTGAGGTTTTCATCGCTGCTGAGATATTAGGAGTATGTGGCTGATTGCAGACAGCTCAAAGGGTTCTGCAAGCTTCAAATCAGTTTTGAGAGACCAATTGTTTTTGGTGAAGGTAAAGTGGTCCAAATGTTTTTTTTTGTTTTTTTTTTAAAACTTCTTTTTATTTAACGTTTTTTCTTTTTCTTTTTCTTTGGTTCGTCACGATAAGGATACAGAAAGAAAGAAGAGGGGTCACAAATAATACAGTGTCAGATCCATGGTAAATTTCAAATGACAAACATATGCACACAGTGCATGTGAAGGGGTGCAGAGCCAACACAACATGAATGTCATATAATAAATAGAAATAAGAGTATGTATAAGTTGAGGATATGTAGCAAAGAGAACGAAAAGCATGAGTAGTGCTCAACATTTGAGGAGAATGACACAGTATCAAGTAGAGGTCCACAAAGAGGAGGTGAGATGATAATGTGTGTGTCAGCAATATGGTGAGGTGCAGAGGTTCTCGTCACGAGGTAAATATGACACTATGTATCCATTGACGTGAACGCGTATAAATGAAGTCCGAAATGAAACAGAACCTAACAAACAATAACAAATAAACCTTCTGCTCATCCTGCGTGGTGGGAAAATAAAAATAAAAAGGGGGAGGGGGGGGTTGCCCATTATTGAACACCATGATGTGCACAGTGACAGAACCTATGCAGGTACAATTGGAGTTCTGCCTTGAAGAAGTTGGAGACTGTACCACGAGGTATGTTGGAAAGCGGATTGGATCAATACTTGTGTGTCTGTTTTCAATGTGGAAATGAATGTGCCCCAAGTGTCAAAAAATTTACTGGTGGATTTTTCTTTTGTCAGCGTGGCATCTACCCAATCCATCCGGAATAGGTAAAACAATTTGTCTTGGAAAAGAGTGAGAGTGGGTGGTTGAGGTCGGATCCAGTGGTGAAGTATACATTTACGGGCCACAGCAGTAACAATATGTGTGAGTTTTTTAGAAGAACGACTAGTAGGACCAACCATACCAAACATCGCCACCTCAGGGGATAGCGGAAACGATACAATCTTGTGGTTCAAAACAAAAGTATGTACTTGGGACCAGAAAGTTTGAATTAAAGGACATTGCCAGAAACAGTGAAAGGAGTGTGCGTTTTCAGCATTGCATTTAGGACAATTAGAGGTTGGCCGCAAACCCAGTTTGTGGAGACGTTCAGGAGAAAAGTATACATCATGAGTTATTTTATAAGCCATTTCCTTATACGTCGCCACTGGCAAAACAGAGGAGGCGGCAACGGTAGCTTTACATATGTCATCTCTGGTAACTGTCGGTATGTATTTTGTCCATCTGTCCAGTCCACCAATCTTGTCTGTCGAGTCACATGTAGATCGAATAAACTTATATAAAAAACTGATGGAAGGTGTATGTCCTCTATGTTCGTAAATGTGCCTGTCAAGAAGGTTGTGCCAGTCATGGCGGGTGAAATGAGCGGTGACCGAACCAACATAGCTTTGAAGCTGTAGGTACGCAAACCAAGGAATCTGTAGGTTAGGGAATTTGTCTCGACATTGACTCAGTGTAAGAATGCGTTGGTTAGACTCATCAAGGAGATGAGAAATTGATGTGAGACCCATGGCGTGCCACGTGGTAAATGGGAGTGAGGAGCGTCCCTCCTGGAAGGCTGGGTTGTGAACAAGCGGTAAGTGAGAAGTGTATTGCCAATTGAGGTTGAGGAGGGTACGAAGCGATTTCCAAGCTCTAATCGTGGAATATAATAAAGGATTTTCCCTAACATTTTCCGGTAATAAAAGATATGGCGTGTGTAATAAGACGGATAACATATGCGGAGTGCATAATTGACTCTCAAGAGAGGTGTCTGTAAATTTGTGGGATAGTGACAACCAATCAATTGCATGTCGGGAAAGAGCAGCTATGTTATAGTGTTTAATATCCGGGAAATTAAAACCCAAAGACTGCGGTGTGTGTTTAAGTTTATATAAGCCAATCCTGGGTTTCTTTCCCTTCCAGAGGAAGAGGTTAAAATGTTTATCCAAAAATTTGAGATCCGTAGATCTGATTAAAAGGGGTAAGGATTGTATGGTGTAAAGAAGTTTAGGGAAGCTAATCATTTTAATAAGATTAATCCTACCCGTCAGTGTCAGGTGTAACGCGTGCCACAATTTCAGTTCATTCGTAACCTCCTTAATGATTCTAGAAATGTTTAATCTGTAGAGTAGACGTGGGTGTTTCGGTAAAATTATGCCTAGATATTTAATCGAGGTTGTCGCCCAATGAAAGCCAAAACTAGGGGCATCCGGAGGCAAGACAGAGGGGCCCAAATAAAGCGCCTCCGATTTGTTGACATTAATTTTAAAACCTATCACCTCTCCCCAGGTGCGCAGTAAAGAGAGGATGTGTGGGATGGACGTTTTGGGGTCAGAAATGTATAAAAGAATGTCATCAGCAAATGCCGTCAGTTTGTGTTCCAATGAACCAAAAGAAATACCTCGAAAATCAGAGGATGAAATAAGAATACGGAGTAGGGGATCCAAAGCCAAATTAAAGAGGAGAGGAGAAAGAGGACATCCCTGTCTAACCCCTCGGCCCAAGCGGATAGACTCAGACGCCATCCCGTTAGTGATGATAACTGTTTCTGGACGCGTATATAAATTGCGTATAAAGTTTAAAAAGTTTTGTCCAAAGAAACGGTTTTTTAAGATCCTGTAGAGGTGAGGCCAAGCTACAGTATCAAAAGCTTTTTCTGCGTCTAAACTTAATAAGGCTCGAGGATGGCGATCAGGGTCAGAGTTGGATGATATTACAGCTGCCAGGGCTGTACGGATACCCCTGACTGAGTTACGACCTCTCACGAAACCCAATTGGTGATGGATTAATAATTGTGGTAGGAAGGATTGCAGTCTGGAGGCAATTAATTTAGTGAGAATTTTCAAGTCTTGGTTGAGAAGTGAGATGGGTCGGTATGATTGAACGTTTGTGGGGTCTTTGTGTGGTTTAGGTATCAGTATGGTGGTGGAACGTGTCAAGGACTGTAGTGGGCAGTTATTTTGAAAAATGTCATTGTATAATGCAGTGAGGGTTGGCACTAGGTGTTGGGAAAGTATCTTATAGTATTCAGCGGAAAAGCCGTCTGGGCCAGGAGCACGACCGTTGGGCAGAGAGTGAATAGTGTGTTTAACCTCCTCCTCTGTTATGACAGCATTTAAGTTGTCCCTTTGTTCATTGGTGAGTTTTGTCAGTTTTGCCTTCTGTAATAGTTGTATGCCCGACTCTATGTCGTCTTGTGCTGGAGTATATAGGTGTGTAAAAAAAGTGGAGAATGCATGATTAATATCCTTAGGTTGAAAAACGCTAGGTCCCGCGTCCGTAACAATTTTATGAATCATATATTTTGGATTGCGGGATTTCGCCATATTGGCCAATAATTTACCAGCTCTGTTGCCCCATCGGAAAAATTTGTTTTTTGTGTAGTCTATTTGAGTTTGGGCTTTTTCCAATAACAAAGCGTCCAAGAGTTGTTTACATTCCGTGTATTTAATTTTGTGAGAGTCATCCTTATGGACAGAGTAGTCAAGAAAAGTGCGCTGCACTTCTGCAAGTAAGGAATCATACCTCTGATACCAGCGTTTACGTTGATTTGGCTCGTAAGATATAATGTTACCCCTTATTACTGCTTTAGAGGCTTCCCAGAAAAGCATATGATTATCAATGTGTTCCAAATTGTCATCCTGGTAATTTGCCCAAGATGTTTGTAACATGGTGGTAAAATCGTCTCTGCAGGTATAGTGAGCAGGGAATCTCCAATGTCTATGTGACCTTTGTGTGTTGGGTAGTTGGACCGTAAGACGAATGGGTGCGTGATCCGAGACTACTATTGTATCTATATGAGTGTTAGAGATATATGGTAAAAGCGAAGATGATGTAAGAAACATGTCGATCCTAGAGAAAGAGTGGTGTACTCTGGAAGCATGAGTGTATTCTTTATGTGTAGGGTGCGTGACACGCCATGGGTCCACTAGGTGTAATGCGTTGGTGAATAGGTGAATACCTTCCAAGGGGGTCAGCGAGTGTAAAGTCCGTCCCGTCCTGTCTAAATTGTCGTCTAGAACTGTGTTGAAGTCACCGCCTATGAGGAAGTTGGAGGAGAAAGAGAGGTTAGTAAGCATTTCATAAAGGTGTACATAAAATGAATGATTCGGGTAGTTAGGAGCATATAAATTAATAATATTAAACCTCTGTCGATGTATGGTGAGATCAAAGAGTATGTATCTGCCATTGGGATCAATAATTGTATTATGGATGTCATAAGGTAAGGATTTGCTAATTAAGATTGCCACTCCCCGAGATTTAGTTTTATAAGGGGCAGAGTAGCAGGCTTCGATCCAGTAATCCTTTAATGCCGATTGGGAACCTACTTTCCAATGCGTTTCCTGGAGAAATACTATATGGGGTTTGTACCTTCGCAACACTGTTAGAACCTTTTTTCTTTTGACAGGGGTATTAAGTCCTGCCACGTTCCAGGATACTAATTTTAAGGGGCATTGTGTGTGAATCTGATTAGATGGTGCAGTCATTGGTATCTAGAAATGGGAGTAGAAAAAGGTCATTTAGTTGTTGAAAAGATAATAGAACAATGTGCATCCCTGTGTGTCCCAGCTCACACAGGAAGTGAAGTATTATGGGCAAACCAAAAACAGGAGAAATAAAGAAAAAGTGGGCATACCCACACACACCACGCAGGAGCAGTACAAAAATTAAACAAAACAAATGAAACCTTAAAACCGTAAGGAGTGCCATCATCGTCAGGTCTTCGGAGTACCGCAGACAAGACGTGTATACATGTGGATATAGAACGAACAGTTCAGAGTTCATGGAGAGTTGTGTGAAGCAGATGGAGTAGGTGAAGACGTCATCGTATCCAGGTGTAGCGCCGCTTCCTGGGGTGAGTCGCAGACCCAGGTCTTATCGTGGATTGTGAAGCGAAGTCTCGCCGGGTAAAGCATGGTGAATTTTATTTGACCCTCGATCAGCCGTTTGCAGATTGGAGCGAATTCGCGTCGCCTGGCCGCCACCATAGCCGAGTAATCCTGGAAAATTAGTATTTTGTAGGATTCAAATCGAAGATCAGGAACTTTGCGATAAGCTGTTAGTATTTTGATTTTGTCGACAAAGTTCAGCAGCTTAATAATGACAGATCTCGGACGGCTATTGTTTGTTGGTCTCTCAGGGCCCAAACGATGGGCACGTTCAATTTGAAGGGGTAAGCCGTTGTCTAAAGTCAGCTGCAGCACTTTCGGAAGCCAGTTCTGAAGTGTCACGAGTAGAGAGGACGGCTTGACAGATTCTGGGATACCCACAAATCTCAAATTGTTTCTTCTGCTTCTGTTTTCAAGATCATCCAACTTGTCAGTGAGTGTTTTAATCTGGTGGGCCTGAGTAGATAGGTCAGTTTCCATTTTGGTAATGAGGTCTTCGCTGTCACTTTGTCGCTGTTCTAACGCGGTGAGTCGACTAGTGTGCTCTGTTATTTCTTGCCGTACAGTGAGTAAAGTTTCTTTGAGGTCTTGGAAACGCTGGTCCAGCATTGGCATCATGACATCAGAAACTGCCTTCACCAGTGCCAGAGCCTGAGGAGGGGTAGCGCTGTCCTCTGGGTCCTCCCCAAAGAAGGCAGCTTTAGGAGAAAGAGACTGCGCGTCTTCACTTGTCGGTTGGGATGCTTGCAGTTTTGTTAAACGCTTTTTTTGAGATGATTTGCCGGGTGTTTTACCCGAAGAGTTGAGGAATTTATCCATCTTTACGTGGTTGCTGTTAGCTTTGTCACCTCTCCTTGTCTGGTTTTCACGAGCAATATAGTGATTATATGCAGAAAAGAACAGGTATTGTAATAGGTGATGATGCTATGGCACAAAGAGTGGAGACAATAAAATTTGCTAGGAAGAATATTGCCAATAAGGTATTTTAGTTGCAAGGTGGAAGTTGGAGAGCGTCATGCACGATGCGCTGTTGCTCACGGTGCTGTCAGTAAATAAATCAGGCTTGAAATGATAATATGTAGAAAAGTGGAAAAAAAAAAAAAAAA
>VKOC01001574.1:0-11255 GCA_009364415.1 Spea multiplicata | reverse complement strand
AAACTGTTTTGTTTCCCACTACCAAATTAAACTGTTTAAGCCTTAACTGGATTTTTCAAACAATACAATATCAGGTCTAACCATTCTCATGATGCATTCTATATTATAAGTCTTCTATTTCACCATTTAATTTGTTCTAAATCAATGCAAAAACCATAATGTAAATTAAGACCTGAGTAAAATTTTGCATTTGAGTAGAATAGTACACGTCATGTAATTAGTTTACAAAAAAATGATAAAAAGATGGTCATAATATAGATAATTAAAAATATCTAAAATAACTTGGATTAATGGGTCTAGTAAAGGCATTTATCCCAAAATACATTTTGCATAAAATGAAGCTTTTGTCCAGGAATGGAACACAATATGTTGGGCCCCAGAACAATTATTTGAGTGTTTGCTAATAAATAATATTTAAGGATACATTCTGGTTAACAACAAAATTGGTTGGGTACTCATCAATCCTGCCGTGAAAGCAAAATAAAGGTAAAGGGAGTAGCTGCACTCGGTTTCTTCCATATGGAAAAATTATGAAGCTCCAAGTTAGATCCAGGACTGCAGACACGTCCAAATAAGACTATTTTTGCCTTGAAGATGGGGTATGAAGTGAAGCTCAGCCACAACCTCAGATGTTTCTGAGAGCAAATGGAATGTTGCAGCAGTTATCAGTGTTTGCCACAGTGACATCACAGCATTATCACTTTCATGATGTTTAGTGTCCTGTCACTATTCCTTAACCTATTTCAATATCATTCACAGTCTAAAATGGCATAATACAAACATATCTCTAACTACCTAATAAAACAGCTTATGCCTTAAATGGATTAAGCAAACAGTACAATACAACCACCCAGTACAAAGTAACCACCTTCACAATGCATTCTATATTATGAGTCTTCTTTTAACTATTATCATCTAAATCAATCCAAAAAAACATAATGTAAATGAAGATCTGAGCTGGATTTTATATTTGAGTAGAATAGTACACTTGTCATGTAATTAATTTACTGGTTGGTAGAAAGATGGTCATAACATTCTTTAAAATAAACTGTTTCAAACAATAAGCCGGTTACTGGGTCTAGCAAAGGCACTTACCCCAGAATGACCAGATGTTTGCATAAAGTGCCGTTTATATCCAGGAATGTAACACATTATGTTGGCCCCAAAACAATTATTTAAAAACGTAACAGCCCTGTGGGACATGACACCGCTTTAATCCACCCACCCTCTGCATAACTCAGTATAACCCAGTTAGTCAGTAAGACCCTACTTTAAACGGTCAATGTAATACGTTGTGCCTTCTAAAGAAAAAAATAGATTATTATATACAGCACTTGTTTTGGTGCTCACAGAGAAATGGGTTTTATTTTCCATGGGATTTCTGCTTTAAAATGAAGTGGCATCGTATATATTGCCTTTGGTAACGCAACAGTAGGTGGAAAATGTACCAAACTCCATATATAGTAGGAATTAACACCCCCCCAAATAGCGACGCCTATGCCCCCCAAGTTTATTCCTTACCCCCCAGCTGCAGCGCCAAATAGCACAGTACAATCTAAAAACTATGGGCTCACTGGTCAGTTGCCCAAGGACCCCGCGTTCTGGGGACTCCGTGGTGAATCGCATTGTTGCCAGCAAACTGATTCACCACGTAGCCCCCAAAACAGTAGCGTTTCGACAGGGGAGGGGGCGAGCGGAGAGACCGCCTCCCCTGGGCCGGTCTTCAGGTCCGCGCCGAAGTCCCTGCAAGATTGCGATCTCCCCAAGACCCCAACCAGCCCTGCTCAGTCGACGCCTGATGAGCAGGGCTGTTTAGGATATCACAATCCCCCTCCAACGGCCCAAAATTAGGAAGCTCGAGGTCCGTCTCTTTAGACTTCGGCTTCCGTACTCCCTAATCACTACGCGCCGTAATTGATGCCGAGCGCCTGGATATGACGTCTTATCCCGGCGCTTTGCATCAATAGCCGGCGCGTAATGATTAGGGAGCATAAAAGCAGAGGTCTAAATTGACAAACCTCGCGCTCCCACAACCGGATGGAGGATGAGAAAGAGAAGAGATGGGGATGGATGTGTACAAGTCTGGTTTCAATTCCTCAAGCTGTGTTTCCTCATAAACATGGCAAAATGCAGGTAAAACAAGGGTGTATCCAAGTGGTAAGTGATGGAGCTGCCCCACTTGTCCCATTTCAGACTCCTTTAGAGGGGGTGAGTAAAAGCAAGATATGGCACTCCAGAGGGGGGAGGGTGGCCACTAGTGGTAGCAACTGGACATTACAGCAAAATAATCATGTATTGTCCAGGCTAGCAGTGTGGAATCCTGACACTTGTAAACACAAAGGGTCTAACGCATTTCGAATTAAAACAAGCAGAGTTATATGGGTATGGATAATGCAGTATACTTGATTTGTGTTATACAATAACATCTCTTTATTTGATTTTGTCACTTTTTAGATATCTGTCAAGCCGCCGTTGAAAGTAAATATAACATGGACATGACTCTCTTACAGTCTCTTTTCACATATAGTGGCATACCGACTTTGGAGAAACCCCCTGAACATGGTTAAAGCATGACATTAGTAACCGAGATCACGCCTTGAAAATTACAAAGTGATTGACACATACAGATTTAATTTGCATATAGAAATTTATACATTGTGAGCATAAAATTGCGAGCAAATTGGGAACTCAATGATACTTTAATATAAACTTTGTACACCTGTAAGTAGGGAATAAGAACACCAACATTAATAATGCATTGCAGGTGCATGCATACCCTACTCACAGGCATGCAAGCAGTTTGCATTATTAAAGATACGACCTAGAAATGTGGAAATACCAATTTGCCCATAGTTTTTACAGTGCATATCTTTAAAAAAACTCTTAACATGCCTTAAATTTGGGTCATTGCAACATCTGAACAAAATGTACAGCAAGTACAGAACATTTCAGTGCCAGGTTCTTTTACAAACGTTCACAGCACCTTTCATCTGGTTAATAGAAGCTCCATCTAGGTTTAGCGTACTTAAAACATAGAGCTCTTTTATAGCAAACAAGGTAAGTTGTTGCTTGGAGCTAAGGGGGATTTTTTTAAATTAAATATTCTTGCAACAAAAAAATACAATCACGGAAAAGAAACAATAATTACAACACGCAAAAAAAAATTAAACCCAAAACAAAAATGACAGATCAATCCCATCCCAATACCGTGTACTTCTCTCCTTAACATACACATCTTTTAAAGCATCAACAATCAAAGTACTTACAGACTCAACTGATAACAAAATGTGTTTTGCTGACTTTATATATAGGCTAGGCTTCTGAGACCCAGGGATAAGAAGCTGTGTCTTAGTATAGCATTATTACACAGCACTTTGCTTTCATTATCATCAAGATTTCCTGCCCTACCTTGAGGAGTGGATACTTTTTTCCCAGGATAGCTTGTTATTTTGTTCAGCTTATTCTGGGACACAGTTCCCTTCTGTTCCTCCATTTTATGTAAAGGGGAACATATGTACATACAGAGGGAAAGGAGAGGTATACCCCAGCATCATTTACATCAAGAGTGAGGCAAGCTTAAGGCGCTTTGGTGCCTGGAGTAATTACTTAGGAATGTAATCTGTATCACCTACATTTAGCAAGTTCCCTTTCTTCTGCTTTCAGCCTCTTGCAGTCTTCTTCCTTCTGTTCTATTTTTTCCTTTCTTTACTTTTGTTCTATTCTTTGTTTTACCCTATGTCTTTTTTTGCACTGCATTTACTGTCTTTTCCTCACTTTTTCTGCTATCTCATTTCTCTTTTTTCCCCACATATTTACACACACAGTATCTACAGCATCATCTACTTGTTTTTGGAGGACCCTCCTGTATTTTTCTTGTGGTCTGTAGCCCCCTCACTGCGCTGTGCTCCGTGCCCATAAATGACATTACTTTGTCAGACAGATAAGATGTATGGACCCATCGGAACCCAGAAGGCTGGAGTAAATGATGCAGGGCCCCTCAGAACGCCAGGGCCCTGGAGCCCTCTTCACTCCATGTCCTCAGAGCAGAACAGGGTGACAGATTACACCAGGATGTTAAAAACACTGATCAGATTAGGCTTAAATGAGCCATCATGGACACCCACAGTAAATACGGGCACGTGTTGTGACCCAAGATTTAAGGGCAAGTTAGCATAGATAATATAGAAAGTGTTGGCAGGTAAGAAACTCTCCAGTTGGTCCCTAAAAACAGTTTTAAAACTTGGAGGGACTTGCTTCTCTGTAGGGTATGTGAGATGCGGCACAAAAGGGAAATGATGCAGAGAAATGCAAAAGGTGGAAGTGGAAACTGCAAGCAGCAGCATTAGTACCACTGATACCCAAACCCTTGCAGCTATGCAGAGCATCAGTGCTAGCTCCAGTGCAGCAGCAGCGATATGGGCAAAGGCCCTTTATTCGTTGGTAAGTACCACCTGTGACGGTTCCTAGAGTCACCCAACCCCTCCGCTATTGTTGCCCTGACTTCCAAAGTCCCCTCAGTTAATGTTATCCAGTGACATGAAATTCTTTAATGTGTTATTAATAAAAATGTATATATATGCCTTATTTTGTAAAAGTTTGCACACGACACACACTAAGGTCTGAGAGATAATCTAATAAAGATAATGTGTGTGTATCTCCCAGATTTAGTGGTGCTGGTGTCCTTTTGTATTGTTAATCCCTTTACTGCCCCTGTTGTCTCTGGGAGGTATCTTGTTTTATGTTAATGTGCATTTTGCTGGATATATCCAGCCGCCTGTGTCTAAAATAAATCAGTTATTCCTTTTGTTGTACCTAAAGACTAGTCTTGCCTGGTTATTTGGGTACTGATTAGCGATATCCCTTTACTTTGCTTGGGGATATTGCCTACGGATTGCGGGGAATTATTGTCCTGAAGGGAGAAGTCGCTCTTGGCGGAGAGGGACAATCAGGTCCCTGGTCGGTCCATCGCACCACCTAACCATCCAACAGCCAGACCAGCTCCTCTAAAGTGATGACCCTATAATAAATTGGTATCAGAAAGCTGACTATCCAAGCTCAGCTGCTGCTCATCTATCACCTTCCTTGTTCTGGGGTAGGATTAATTATTTTACATTCGGAATACTGGGGAAATTCTGTCCAGTACCAATGGCCTGCCTAGTGGCATTTGTTTTGGAGAAATTCAGCATTCTGCTGGATGTGTGTATCTATTGGAGTAGTAATGCTGTTGGTGGTCCTACAATGCAAAATCTACTCTGGATTTCTTTTTAAACCTTGAGATGCTGCTCTTGTAAGTGAAATATTAGTCCAGAATGTGGCAGGGACCTCCCACCTTGAAACTCCCCCTGAATTTTGCTGAAAAAACTCTCAGAATTTCATCCGAATTAAAGGGTTGGGAAATTAAATTTGTTGCTCGAAAAGCAATGAGGCAAAATCCAAATGAAAATGTAATCTGAATTTAATCTGAATTCTGCTTGCCATGTACACGTCTACTAGACAGAATGATGGGAATCATTAAATACTACAACTTGGACGTAATACCTCGGTGCCAAAAATACACTTCCTTCTTACTCTTTTCTGTCTGATTGGGGACACAGCATTTTATGTTGGTTGTGTGGACAGCAGAATACTGCGCTGCATGCCATTGGCGTGGTTCCCAACTCCATCCTCATGCTTATGTCTTTCCATCTTTTATACCTTGGCTTTTTCTCTTCATATTCAGTAACTAAGCTTTTCAATAAAATTATCAAAGATTTACCCTCTATTCAAACATACTCACATTATCACACACAGATACATACACACATTTATTCTCCATCCACAAATAGACATTCTTCTCAAATAGTGTTAATTGGCCCACACAACTCATAGCCACTCTACCACCATATGGACCACAAAAATGGCACAATTTCCCACTTGCAGGCAACATCCTACATTTTTCAGACATTGTTTCAGACAGCATATTAAGCAAAATGAAACATAAGACAATATATATGTATATGATTACTTTATTATATTACAAAATATCAGTAAAGTCACTATACACCATCCCTGTTCCTTCCTTCAGCCTGCTGCATGTCCAGCCCCCTTCCAGTCTGCTGGCACCTGCCTGCTCCCCCCTTATACTCTTGTGCCTGTTTCTTCCAACATGTCCCTCACTGATCTACTGCCTACCTATTACTACTCTCTATTTCCTATCATAGCCTCTTGCCATTTGTTCCCTCTCCCAGTCTGCTGCTCCACGACTGCTCCCCTTATCTATCCCCACAACCTTGGACTATTGCAGCGTCCCTATTCCCTAGTCTGTTGATCCCTGCCAGTTCTCCCCCTTCACTCTGCTATCACCTAATTTTTCCTACCTGCATATTTCCCCCTAGTCTGCTACTTGCCTGCCCCCATGCAGTTTGCTGCCTTTCTATTTTCACCTTCCTTTACCTCTCCTACTCTGTTACTGTCAGATTGTTCCTCCTCTCAGTCTGTTGCATCCTGCCCATTCCCCCAACTCTGTTGCTGCCTGCCTGCCTGCCTTTTCCCATTAGTTCTGATGGCGCCTGCTTATTGCCCCCTTCAGTCTATTCCCGTCTATATTTCCCAACTCAGTGTTTTGATGCCTGAATGTGCCGGCCTGACTGTTCTCCCTCCCAGTCTGTTGCCTTCCTGATCTCCACTGTTCTGTCTACCCATTCCTTCCTGCAAGTTTCTCCTCTAGTCAGCTGCATTCTACCTCCCCTCACTCTGGGGGAGTCACTCTGCTGCTGACGACCTGTTGCCCCTTGTCTGCTGCCATCTCTCTACCTCACTCTGCTACTGCCTGTCTGGTGACTCATAGCAATACTACTGACAAGTTCCCCCAGCATGTTACTGCCTGCCTGCTCCCCCAGTCTGCTCCTACCTGCCACCACCTCCTATCTTTGTCTGATACTGCCAGCCTGATTTACCTCACTTGCAGTTGCCTGACCAATCTTCAACTCTTCCAGTCTGCTCACACCTTCCTGTTCCTCCCCCAGCCCCAGTCTGCTGTCGATTGGCTGTTTAACCCTAGTCTGTCTCGTCATCTGTCTGATGCCACCTAACTGTTCTTATGCCCAGTTAACGTCTGGCTCCCTCTTCTGCTTCCTAGTTAGCTGCCTGCCTATCCCCCTTTTCACCTTAGACTATTGCAGTTTCCCTATCTCCCAGTCTGTTGCCCCCTGCCTGTTCCCCCACCTGCTGCCTTCTTGTTCTCTCCTTCACTCTGCTGCCTCCTGCCATCCCACCCTGTCTACTGCATGCCTATCTGCATTTTCCCCCTAGTCTGCTGCTTGCTTGCCTTTCCAAGTTTGCTGTCTGACAATTCCTACCTTCCGTTTTCCCACCTAGTATGCTGCCTTCCCAGTCCCATTTCTCTGCTGCCTATTTGTTTCCGCTAGTTTGCAGCCTGTCTATTCCTCCCTGCCTAACCAGCCTGCTTATTCCTCACCTACCTGTTCCCCACCTAGGTTTATCTCAGTCTGCCTATTCCACCCATTATGTCTGTTCTCCTACTGCAGCTTGCCTCTTCCTCCTCCCACTTTGCTGGAACCTCCCATTTCCTCCGCCAATTTCTAAAGCCGCATGCCGATTCCGCTCAATTATACTGCCTTCATGCCCTCTAATCTGCTTCCCACCTTTCACTCATACTAAGCAAACACCTGCCTATTCTCTTAGCTTCTGCAGCCTGCCTATCCTGTCCTACTTGTTCTATCCTCTCTGTCTCGCCTGTATGTACTGCCCCTTCATTCTGCTGCTTGCCAGTATAGCACCCTGTCTGCGTGTTGCCTATTCCTTCCTGCAATTTCCCACTCAATCTGCTGACTGCCTCTTCTCACTCCCAATCTGCTGCTCTTCGACTTTTACTCTGCTGCCTACTGATTCTATCCTGCCCGATACCACTGTCTGCTGTTGCCTGAGTGTTCTGCTACCAAGTCCATTGACTTCTTGCCTATTCTCCCCCCTTCACTGTGCAGCATGTCTATTTCTCCCTGCCAGACCCCCAAGTCTGCTGCCTGCTTATCTCTCGCCTGCATGTTCCCTAAGGCCACCGGCATGTTCCCCTCAGTCTGCTGCCTGCCTACCCCCCACAACATTGCTCACTGCCTGCTTCTGCATTCGGTTTCTCCTTTTAGTTTGCTGCTCTTTTACCCCTCCCAGTCTGCTGTTGCCTACCTGTCACTACCGCTGGCCCTTTTCCCTTACTCTGTTCTCCCAGTCTGCTGCCCCCTGTCACTTTGCTAGCTATCAGTTTCACTACTGTCTCCTACCTGCCCATTACTTCCTGCATGCCCAACCAAAAGAGCAACCTGCCTGCTCCCCCTCCAAGCTTGTAGCCTGCCTGTTCCTTTTAGCCTGTTGCTGTCAAACTGCTCACCTTCAAGTCTGCCTGCACCTGCTTAATCCCCCTCAGTCTGCTGCAACCTGCCTTTCCCGCAACCAGCCCACTGTCATCGGCTTGTACCCCTCTGAAGTCTACAGCCATCTGTCCATTCCCCAATCTTGCCTGTTCACCACCCAGTCTATTCTTGCCTGCACCCAAAACATTGCTGAATGCCTGCTTCTGCCTCCTGTTTCTGCTTTTAATTTGCTGCTATCTTACCTATGTCTGCCTCCTACTTCTTATTTCCTAGACCTCCCCAGTCTAATTCCATCTTCCTGTTCCCACCAGTATGTTCACTTCCAATCGCTTACCACCTGCCAGTTCCCCTACCAAGTCTGCAGTTCCTTGCTTTTCCTGCTCACAGTCTGCTGTTGCCTGCCTGTTCTCCTCTGCTGCTACCTGCCTATTCCCACCAAATTTTGCTGCCTGCTTGTGACCATACTGTGGGTCTACCTCTGGTCTAGAGCTACCTAATGTCCCCTACCTGTTCTCTTTCCCAGTCCACTACCACGTGCCTCCTCCGCATCTCAGTCTGCGGCTGCATGCTTGTTCTTCCACCTTGGCTGCTTGTTCCTCCCCATTCTGCAACCTGCAGTCTTTTCCCTTCTGCCTGTTCCCCCTACAGCCTACTCTGTCCTCCCTGTTCCCCGTCGCCTGACTGCTCTTCCACCCAGTCCACTGACACCTGCTTCCCCCCCTCCCAGTCTACTGCCTCCTGTCTGTTATCTCCCCTTCACTCTGCTGCTTGTGTGCTTCCCCCAGTTTGTTGCCTGTCTTCCTTCTTCTGCATGTCCCCTCCTAGTCTGTTGCCCTCTGCCTATCCCTTACTTGCCTGTTTCTTGATGCATCCTATCTGTTCCAAGCCTAGGTCTGTTGCAGTTTGCCTATCCCACATTCTGTTGCCGCCTGCCTGTTCTCCCACCAGTCTGCTACTGTCTTCCAGTTTCTCCTTAAGTCTACTGCTGCCTCTCTCACCCTCCAGTCTGTTTCCACTGTTCCACCGGGTTACTTCTTGCCTGTAGCTTCCTTCATGTCCACCCCAATCTACTGCCCTAATACCCCTTCCAATATGCTTCCTGCCTCTTCCAGCACACAGTATGCTGTGGCCTGCATGTTCTTCCACCTTTACTGCCTGCTTGTTTCTGAACCATGTATTTTCCTCACTGAGTATACCACCCCCTCCAGTCTGTTGCAGTTTGTGTATTCCTCATTTGCCTGTTCCTCCATTGCTGCATCCGTCCTGTTCTCTAGGTCTACTGCAGCCACACTATCCCCCCATTCTGTTGTCACCTGCTTATTCTCCTGCCCAGTCTGCTATTGCCTATCTGTTCCTCCCCAAGTCTACTGCAGCCAGCCTCTTCCATCCCCAGTCTGCTCCCAACTGCCTGGTCCCACCTCACTGTTCTCATACCTAGTGGCCCTTTTAACCCTTTCTATGCAACCACGTGCCTATTCTCCAAGCATTGCTATGTTGACACCAGCCTGGTTCTTTTCCTGTCTGCTGCCTGCCTTTTTCTACATGCATATTCACCCAAAGTCTGCTGTCTGCCCCCACAACTTTGATGACTGCCTATTCCCACCTTTAATTTCCTCTCCAAGTCTGCTGTCTCCAGCCTATCACCCTCTTCTCAATCTTTTCCTGTCTGACTACTGTTCATTGAGTGTTCTCCTATCCAGTTAACATCTACCTGCCTACCTGCTGACAACTGCCTAGTCTCCCCTTTCACTCTGCTGCCTGCTTCCTGTCCACCCTCGTCTGCTACCTTTTTGCCCCCTAATCTGCTGTCTGCCTTCACAATCCCACTCTGCTGTCACCTGTATGATCTTTCCTCTTTACTCCACTGCCCGCTTAGTCCTCTCTATTCCTCCGGTCTGTTCTCCCCCTTCATTCTGTTGCCTGCCTGCTTCTTCCCACTCCCATTCTACTGTCTGCATGTTCTTCTCCCTTTTTTCTGTACCCTACCCGTCTGCTTCTTGTATATTCCTTCCTGCATGTCAGTCGCCCCTGAATCTCCTTCCCCCAGTCTGCATCTGTTGCCACTAATTCTGCTGCTGCTTGTCAACCTCCCTTCTTGGTCTAGTGCTACCTGACAATCCCACTAGTCTGTTAACTCCTGCCTGTCTCCATGCTTCACAATGCTGTCGTCTGCCTTTTTCTCCTCCTATATGCGGCCTGCCCGTTCCTTCCTAGATGTTCCACTAGTCTTCTGCCTGCCACCCACCCACAACATTGCTGACTGCCTGCTTCTACCCTCAGTTTCTTCTTTAAGTTTGCTGCTCTCTTACACCTCCCATTCTGCTACCGCCTGCCTATCATCCTCTCCCTGTGTCTATAGCCGCTACTCATTTCCCCTAAGGCTGTTCTCTGGTTGCTCTATCCAGTCAATTATCACCTTACTTCCTCCCGCTCTTACTCTGCTGTTGCTTGTCTGTTTCCCCCCCCTTCACTCAGCTGTTTGCTTCCTACCTATTATTTCCTGCACCTCCTCTCCCACAGTCTGCTTAATGCCCCCTAATCCGCTTAGTGCCTTTACCTCATACTATGCAGACACCTGCCTGATCTCTCAGCCTGTCTATAATGTACTGCTTGTTCCCTCGTTTCTGCTGCCAGCAGTCTGTTCTGCCCCTTTACAATACTGCTGCTGCCTGCCTGTTGAGCACCCTGTCTGATATTTCCTATTTCTTCCTGCATTTCCCCACTCAATCCGCTGCCTGCTTCTTCCCACTCCCAATCTGCTGCGGTCTGCATGTTCTTGCTCCTTTACTCTGCTGCCTGCCGATTCTGCCCTCCCTGGTCCCACTGTCTGTTGTCGCCTGACTATTTTCCTACACAGTCCATTGCCTACTGCCTCTTCCTCCTTCACTC
>VKOC01001573.1:0-30060 GCA_009364415.1 Spea multiplicata | reverse complement strand
GAGGGGAATGGGGCTAGTCTTCATCCTCTAGACTGTCCTTGAGAGAGTAATCTATCAGCAGGCTGTGGATAAGCCTGCGGCAGTCACGGACTGTGACCTTTGCACCTGAAGCTCGGCTGAAGTCCTCGCATGTCTGGACGAGCGCTCTCACCGACTGGCGATCCGCGCAGAAGATGGTCACGTCGTCCATGTAGAGCGAGCACTTTATCTCCTTCTTGTCTTGAGTAAAGTGCACAGTGATGTGCAAGGGAGGCAAAAAGTGTGCATGACATCCTACCATCCTGGGGGTTTTCTTTGTGTGCAACTGCGTATGCAGGATTCTTAGAGATGTGGTGAAAGGCAGTGCTGGAAACTCCATGTCTCGCTTCTTCCTACTGCCCCTGTGGAGGCAGCTCCATCCCTTACAATTGGGCTATGCCCTGCTTCTACTCGGACGTGTGATCCACAAGCTCATCAGAGCCAAAGACACTATCAAGAACGTCCCAGGGCTCCATGACTATTTGGGCTAAGGTGGCATTGAGCAGGTTGACCAATAGGCATAAAGACATTGCATGGATGGCCATTCAGGTTGGCCTCCCCTAAGGACATTTCTGCATGCCAGTGCATTGTGGAGAATGAAACAGCCCTTCACTTGTTCTGGCAGTGACTGTTTGCACAGGCTTTGTTCAGAGCCCTGGAGCTGGATCTCAAGGACTCTATCAAGAGAAAGTACCTGTCCTACCACTCTACTTTACAGACTTTTTCCAGGAACACACATAGAGAGCGCCATTGACGATGCTTGGCGTCTCATATGTTGTGTAAAAGAACGCTCTATGGTTTACCAGGAACCGCCTGGTGTTGAGGAGGGAGCAGGTCACAGTCCGTGACTGCCGCAGGCTTATCCACAGCCTGCTGAGAGACTACTCTCTCAAGGACAGTCTAGAGTCTGAGGACTAGCCCCATCTTCCTCCACAAAGCTCGGGACATAGGTGCAGAAGCCGGATCACCACTCATGGACAGCTGTTCTGTCCTTTATGCGACTCATCAGCATGATGTTGTGATACTAGCACATCGCTTGAGGTTTGAAGCAGTAGGAGAGTCACACATAACAAAAGTTATGGTGGTATAAAGTTGATGGAAAACCCCTCCAACTTAAAATTAAGGAGTAGCAGAGGCATTATTAAACACTAGTCTATGCCATCCAGTCAATCCAGAAGACTTGTTTCTCCCTCAGAAATGTTGTAGTGTTGAAATCTTTTAAATGTTTTTCTGTCTTGTTTGTTTTTGAAGATTCTCTTCAGTACTTTTATTTTAATTTCCTCATTGAAGTAGTGGTGGCCACCCGTGGCCAGGTATTAAAGTTATTATTAACTTTATGCCAATGATGGCACGTAGGTTCATTTTCTTACCAGTTTCTCCAATGTTTCATATTTATTGCACTGGATCATATACACATTTGCACATTCACATGTGTATGACCCCTTGATGTTGTATGTGTTGTAGTTTTTATGGGCAGCGTTGTCATTACAGATGTGTTCACATGGTTTGCAGCGAGATATATTGCACGCTTTGGCCCCATTTTAGATGATTCAAATGACCTTTCCGTGATTTTATTGTGATCGATGAATTCTCCTCATTCACCGGGCCTCACTTTGTTTATTTGACTAACGATTTATGTATGTGTTTTTTGTTTTAACAATTCCATTATCACCCTCACTCCCTCTACCTCTCTGACTTCTTCTCACACCAGCTGAACCAGTTTACGGCCACCTTAAACTTTAAGCAATGCTTTCTTAGAACCCCCGCCATAAAAAGCCACAAAGTGTTCCAATGTATTGGTCCAAAATGACCTTTTTGTCTAGATCTATTCTAGTTTTGATATTGTAAACATGGTGTTTGTTTTGTTTTGTTCTCTAAGAAATTCAAATGAGACCGATTTTAAATTTACCTTCACATAAAATTTTATATTTCTATAAAAATGGAGTCTTCACGTATTTTTGATCTCAAATAAACTTTGTATTCATTTTCTCATGTACATTTATTTATTTATTCATTCATTCATTCATTCATTCATTCATTCTTTGGCCTCACAAAATGTATTAAAGCTTCTGGAAAATGTAGGCATTCGAAATGCTATATTTGTTTAATTTGTTAATTAGCTGAAAAGAAAAATCTGCTCCCTACAGATAATGGCGGACATCTCCAAACAATTAGAAACAACTGGGATTTCTCTCCGCCTGTGTTAGACATTATAAAACGCAACTCTCAGAAGTCACAACAAATGTTTGCAACATACAGCGAACCCAAGCATATCTTCTATACCAGGAAGAAAAGATCTTCTCTATACCTGGATGAGCAAATTGTAAGAAAAATATTCATTGATAAATGTGAAAATAGGTCAGGCTTGGGGATCATCAGCTACATGTGCTTTTTTGTGTTTTTACTAAAATTGTTGAAAGTAATGCCTATGGCTCCAAATTCTGTAAAATTCTGAGAAAGAGATAGCTACATTTTCCACCACTTGATGTAAAGCTTCGGATTTGTTCCAGGTGTATAATGTTTATCGCTGGAATAATTATTGCTTTTCCGTGTGGCTGCACGGCAAAATGTGAAAAAAAAATATTGCATTGCAAGCAAGAAGGGGCATGATGGCAAAAATATTGAATTTCAAATTCCGCAGCCCAGCTTGGAAGCAAAAAAATAAGCACCTGATGAACCTATAAAGAATGCCTGAGTGAAGAAGACCATGCCAACATTCTGAAGCAGGTATAATAAATGTTGAATTATTTTATTATTATTTCTATTATTATTTGATTTATCGAGCACAATCAATGAGCTTACGATTCTATATACACTAAATACACATTTATAGCCACATAATAAAGGTGAAAATGTAATGTAATCAGAGCCTGAAAGAGAATAAGATGAAAATAAAATGGAGGACAAACCCTATATCAGTGAGTTTATGTCATATTATTATTATCATTATTATTATTATTATTTACTAACTAAGTATTTTTACTAACCATGTTTTAAAATATTTTGATACAAAATAAGTTACGAAACCAGACATATTAAATCTCATATTATTAATTTTTCTTCTGAAACAAAAGAAGCATTGTACTGTTGAAAACATGAATAATTAAATATTAATTCACAATATTTTGTTAGATTAACCTTGAACTGAAAAGAAGAAAAAAGTGTAAATGTCAAAGAAAGAGTAAAGAGAGGACAATAGGTGAAAGTCTAAGACCGGAGGGTCATAGGCTTCCATGTTTTGCATTGTTGAGTGAGTGGCAGATGGGTAGAAGTGAGGGAATTTCAACATGGAAAGGTATGGCTCCTGAATCAAGACAAGATCAAGGACCAGTTAAGGTTTGAGTCTTTACAGCAGAAATAATGGACACAAGAAATTGTCTGGGTGCTTCTTATCTGGTGTTAAATTATTTATATATAATATAAATATAATTTAGATATATCAACGTGGTACCTCTAAATAACTCTCAATTCTATTTTCTAACCTTATTTTAAATCTCTACAGGTTTTGGATGAAGACACTTATTGTTTCAGCAAGCTGTCCATTAAGGGCCCATGTTATGTCTTTTGATAATGTGTGAAAACAATCAAACTCAAATCACAGAGATTCATCTTCTTGGGTTCCAAGGACTTCACAATCTCAAGATTCTTCTTTTCGTCCTGTTCCTTCTAATCTACATGGTGATCATGATTGGCAATCTCCTCATCATTGTATTAGTGACGACCAGTGACCACCTCAATATTCCAATGTTCTACTTCCTTAAACATTTAGCCTTAGCTGATGTCTTCCTCACCACAAACATTGTACCTTTGATGTTAGACCTCATACTTATGGAAGAAAGAACAATATCTTTTGTGGCTTGTGTAGGTCAACTCTACTTTTTTGGTGTTTGTGGATTTGTGGAGTGCATCATTCTTGCAGTGATGTCCTACGACCGATACCTTGCAATCCGCAAGCCATTGCGTTACAGTTTGATTATGTGTCCCGATCTTTGCATGCAACTCGTCGCCGGCTGTTGGTTTCTAGTTTTTGTTTTAGTATCAACAGAAATTGTGGTGCTGTGTCAGCTACATTTTTGTGGACTGAATTACATTGACCATTTCTTCTGTGATTTCGGACCGTTTGTGCAGTTGGCTACTTCTGACACATCGGCCTTAATGTTACTTGACCTCATCATCTCAATACTGATGATATTTCTCCCATTTGTTTTCATAATAATGACATATGTGTCAATACTCATCACCATCCTCAGTATTCCTTCCAGAACAGGTCGGAAAAAGTCTTTCTCCACCTGTACTTCCCACCTAATCACAGTTTGCACCTATTACGGGACTTTGATTACAGTCTATATGATCCCATCTGAAGAAAATTATTTTAATATAAATAAGTTCCGATCTTTGCTGTACGTAATGGTCACTCCAATGATGAATCCCATCATATACAGCTTGAGGAATCGGGAGGTTTTAGGAGCTTTGAGGAAAGTACTCATATTTGTTAGAAAAACCTATGGCTAGTTATAATTGCTGGGTCAACATAAACATAGAATCTGCTGGCGGATCAGACACACTCGGACCATCAAGCCTGTCCATTCTTGGTGTTGGAAAGACTTAAACCTTAATCAGTCGTTGGTCTCGTCTTAGATTCAGGAGCCATATGCCTGTCCCATGTATGTTTAAATTCCATCATTGTATTACCCATTAACCATTAATCCCAAAAATATCCCCAAAGGCTGCAGACATATTTAGGAAATACATCATTCATAGATTATAAATGTCATACGTCGCTGAAATGGTTGAATTATCTATGGTATACTTTCTTTAAACTGCACCAGATGTGGCCAATCCATGGCAGGACAGAGCTCCCACTCCAGAAACTGTAATGTTTAAGGACTTGTGCAAGTTGTGATCTATAGTGTATTCATCCATGTTCATTTCTGCTCAGAATAAAAGGTTGGGTTATTTATGTATTCATTTTTATTTCTTCTTTTAGACGGGTGTCTTGAGATAAAGTAGGCCTAAAAGATGCTACTAAAAGCAGACTAATTCATTGTTGTGAAAAATAAAACGTATAGAATCACCACCCGTTTTCCTTACATAGAAATGTGTCTATCCCAGGCATGTTTAAATTTCCTCAGTGCCTTATTCGCCAACATTTTTTTTTTTTTTTTTTTTTTTATTTCTTTACAAAAAAAAAGGTATACTTATGTAATCTTCTAACACAAAAGAATCCTGCTACACCTTTCCTATATAATATCATATCATAAAGATCCTGGTGTATTTATGCTGGCGACCAATAGAGTTGCTGATACGCTGAAGGGATCATGGGAATATATTTGAATAAATGCAAATGAGCACACTGCCACATATGGCTAATATATGTAGGGACAGAATGCTGCCCTCTGTTGGTTTTACATTGAGTAGCATTGTTCCATATGCTTGAAATCGAAAGTTATTATGCTACTTGATGTATCTAACCAACAGAGGGCAGCATTCTGTCCCTACATATATTAGCCATATGTGGCAGTTTGCTCATTTGCATTTATTCAAATAAAATACATTCCCATGATCCTTTTGTCTAACAGTTTAATACAAAAAAACCCCAAAAATAAATAGAAAAAAAGAGTTTGTAAGTTCTACAGAATTAATGTTCGTGAGTGCGGACATTTAACTGTTGCAGCGGGGAGACCAGCGGATCATGGGAATATATTTTATTTGAATAAATGCAAATGAACACACTACCACATATGGCTAATATATCTTCGGACAGAATGCTGCCCTCTGTTGGTTAGATACATTGCGTAGCATAATAAGTTATTATGCTACACAATGTATGTCACCAATAGAGGGGCGCATTCTTTCCAGCGGATCATGGGAATATATTTTATTTAAATAATTAATAAATGAAAATGAGCACACTACCACATATGGCTAATATATCTTCGGACAGAATGCTGCCCTCTGTTAGTTAGATACATTGCGTAGCATAATAAGTTATTATGCTACACAATGTATGTCACCAATAGAGGGGCGCATTCTTTCCGAAGTTATATGCTAAGTTAAATGTCCGTACCAGCGACTTTGTTGGCACGGACATTTAACTGACACAGCAGGGAGACCAGTGGTGTCCCCGCTGCTTCAGTTAAATATCTGTACCAGCGACTTTGTTGGTCGCTGGCACGGAGTTTTAACTGTTGCAGCAGGGTCCCAGATTTTTTCTTTTTTTCTGCATAGCAGCTAGTGGTAAGGGGCCGTGGGAGTGAGCCTATTGGTCGCTTGCATGGCCCTTTAACCTACGGATTTCTGTTCCCGTTATCCAACGCAGCATCGCAGGGGTTAACGGGAGCAGAAATCAGGAGTTAAAAAGGCTGTGCGAGTGAGCCTATTGGTCACCTGCAAGGTTTTCCTCTGGCTTCAACCAATTGGTGGTGGCGAACCTGCGGATTTACGCTTCTGTCAACTCCTGCGATGCCGTGAAGATAAAGTAGGCTAGATGGGAAATGGGCCGGGGAGATAAGTTGACGAAGACGATAACGAAGATTCTTTGTGTGTGAGTCGTTGTCTTTGCCTACGTTTTACCGGCTGGTGTGATAAAAAATTGTTCGTATGCACAGCAACACCGAGCCAGAAGGGGTCCGGGGTGCTAAAGGTGCTTACCAGCATGTGACACGTGAAAGGGTGCAGTTTGTTTAACCTCACACTTACACCCGGTGCACAACACCCAGTCCTGGACCAAGGACTGAGGACCTAAAAACAGGCTCAGGGCTTCATGCATTCCCAGCCCTAAGGCCAGAGGACCAAGCTTTCCCTCTCTCGCAAGTATTCACTTGCTTTTAACCAAAAGGCCGAGAAGCCAGATCACCACTCATGGACAGCATTTTTTTTGTCTATCTTTACACATCTGATTTTACACCAAGCAGGGAAAGAGGCGCATCTCAATTTAGTTAGACAAGAGAGCTGTGTGCAGTGGCCCTTTCCAAGCTTAAGGACTCACTAATAACAGACCAGCCCACACAGGAAAATGCAGCCTAAACAAGCTTTTTAGCCATAACTAGTGGTCCAACCATAGGAACCCTGCTGAACTAGAACCAGGGGTCCTGCAGTCAGCATGTAGCTCATTCTAGGCTCCTTGGATAAAATACAACTCATCCTTCGAGCATAGGTGGCAATGTCAGAAGCCCAATACACCAGAGCTGCATAGTCAGCTGTTTCATCCTTAATGGGACTCGTCAGCATGAGGTTGTGATACTTGTTGACTTTATTTGCATGCACCTACCCAGAATCCCTTGTGGTTTTGGCAGCACCATGAGATTTCTGAGGGAAAAACAAGCCTTCTGGCTTGTCTGGTGTCTGTAGATGAGTGTTTAATAAGGCTTCTACTATCATCTAATGAACAGAAATACATGTATTTTAACATTTTTGGTATCTAGTATGCGGTTAGTCAGCATATCTTACATATAAACAGAAATTTGAAAAAGCAATAACCATTTTAAGGCCCCCCTCTTAATTCATAATGCACTTTACTTATAGATATTCCCCTCTGCTGATATGCCACTCTGCTCCCCCAAGATATGTCACTCTGCCCCCCCCAGATATGCTTTATGCCCCTAGAATGCGCACTTCTGCCCCCCTGATATGCACTTACGCCCCCCAGACCTGCCAATGCATCCCCTGACTCCCTGGTCTAGCGGGGCCGGCCAGTGGAGGTCTGTGCGATGCACGCAGACAACCTACGCTGCTGCCACGTCCGACAGGCTTCTATGACAGAGGAGCACTGGCAGAAGTGCCAGCAGCGGAGCACTTCTTAAGGTTTTCTATCAAAGAAGCCCCGGCGGAAGTGCCGGCAACAGCAGACGTTCACCGGCTGCCAGAGAGAAAGATCCAGGTATCCTGCAGCACTCTGGATCCTAACCCGCCCGGCACCCGGAACTGCACGGTATATCTATACATCTGTATGTATATGTATATATATATATATAGATATATATAATATATATATATATATATATATAGTGGAGAGACCTTGCTGATGCAGTATGACTGCAGATTTTTGTCTGAAAAAATGAGCAGGAAACAAAATTAATTGGCCAAAAACGAATTGGCCAAAAATTTTTTAATCGTTTTTTGGCCCTTTGTATACACACAAGCAAGCACACAGTACTGTGCAAATGTTTTGGGCAGGTGCGAAAAAATACTGTTAAGTAAGAATGTTTTCATAGACATGTTAATAGTTTATTTTTATCATTTAACAAAACGCAAATTGAGTGAGGAATTTAAATCAAATTAATATTTTGTGTGACCACCAACCAAAACAGCATTAATTCTTCTAGGTAGTTAGGTTGTTTCAAATATCTTGGAATGTAACCAAACCACAGTTCTGTGGATTTAGGCAGCCTCAATTTTTCTTCTTGTAATCCCAGACTTGATGATGTTGAGATTAGAGCTCTGTGAGGGCCATACCATCACTTATTGTTCCTCTTTACGCTGAAGGTAGATCTAAAGGACTTAGCCTGTATTTTGGGGGTTGTTTCCATGCGGCAGAATACATTTGGGGCCAATCAGGTGCATTCCTGATAGCATGTCATAATCGATAAATATCTGCCTGTGTGTCTCAGCATTGAAGAGACCATTATTTTATTCCAAATAGCCAACTCCATTTGCAAAAAAACAGCCCCAAAGAACCCTCGACCATGACCCACTTTTGCAAACGCTCATTCTTGTACCGCTCTGCAGTCCTGTGTTTTCATGAATAGTTGGGTCACTTGGCCTTTTTCCATGTTGGAGGTATGGCTTGTTGGCCACAAGTCTTCCATAAAGACCACTTATGACCAGACTTCCCCGGACAGTAGATGTAGGACCAGGGTCCCATTGTTTTCTGAAAATACACAGCTGATATTACTGCTGGACATCTTCCAATTGCAAAAGGGTAGTAAGCATGATTTGTCTTTTATCTGCTGCACTAAGTTTCCTTTGCGGACCACTCTGTCTACGGTTCTCAACATTGCCCTTTTGTTGCTTCTTCAAGACAGTTTGTACAGAACTTCTGGAAACCCCTGTCTGCTTTGGAATTTTTTCCTTGGAGAGACCTTGCTGATGCAGTATAACTATTTCGTGTCTCATCGCTGTACTTCTGCCATGGTGTATCACATTAACCGGTGTTCAGCAATCTGACCTTTTTATTGATTTTGGCTGTTCCTCACCCAGTTGTATTCCTTCTACACAGGTATTTCTGTATCAGTTAATAATTGTGTTTCAACCTACAGTATATTTAAATTGATGATCATTAACCCCTTAAGGACAATGGGCGATCCCTAAACCCATAGAAAACAATGCATTTTGACATTAAGGGGTTAAAAGAATTAATGTTGTTTTGAATGCAAAGGGTGGTTGCACCAAACATTTATTTGTTTTAGATTTTTTTTGCATTTTGTTAAATGATAAAAAATAAACCATTAACTTGTCTCTTTATGAAAACTTGCCTACTTTGTAGCATTTTTTCATACCTACCTAAACCTTTTGCTAATTATTATAAATTCCTTTTCTCAGAATGATCATTACAGTTAAGTCATCTTTCCCTTATTGTAAAGTTTCTAATTATCTTTGATTGGTTAATTTAGCATTTGTGAGGTTGGATAAGAAAAAGAGAACTCAGCTTCCACTTGGTTACATTTTCAAAATAATTACACTGACAAACAAAAGCACAAGCTATGGGCAGTTTCAATAAATGAATTTAGTTATGGTAAAAAAAGACAGCAACAATTCCCCTTTAAGCACTGCTGCTTCTTGGTTGAGTATATCAGACACAAGGGCAAATTTAAATACTCTTAAGGGCTCTCTCAAAGAACAAAGAGTAATCTGGACATGGACACCTTGTACATTGTGCCTAAAGAGAGCGGCTAAAACATTTATCTTGGGCTACTGGTGTCATATGCAGAGGAGGTTTTCCTGCTATTTTAGATCTAGACAGCCCTTCAGGGAAGGATTAGCCTGAAATACTCAAGGAGATTTATTTTATATAATGGTACAAGGGAGGAGAAAAAACATTTGAGATGCTCCTGGGAGGGTACTACCACAGAACAAGTTGTTAGGCATTGCTTGATCTTGGTTGAACATATTAAACACATAATAAACAGAAGGAAAGGGCAACATTTCTGCCACAAAAACAGTACTTCCAGACGCCTGCATGACTTGTAAGGGCACCGAAAAACTGCCATGGAATGGATTTCTTATAGATTTTTTTAAAAAAATGGGATCTAATATAAAAATGCTTAGTTATATTTTAACGTTTGAATATGTTGCACTATTTGCTCCCCAAACATGGTCATAACAGCTAGTTCCGGGGAACTATGCTTTGCAATTATTTTAATTTTTCTTTCTCCAAAGCTAAAGAACATTTCAAGACGATAAAAAACATCTGTGTAGCAAAAATGAAAGGTCTTGTCTAGGATATTTCTAATAAATAATACAAAGGAGAGAAGTCATTGGTTATGTGGTAAGAAAATGGATAAAAGATCCCGAATACAGGCTTTATAAGGAAACATCTACCTAACATGAATATATTTCAGTTTTAACATTTTTGTATGGGAGTGTTCTTTTTCCTGGAAAGACACCAGGATTAAGTAGCTTTTCAGAGTTGTACTTAAGACATCTACGGCAGAGGTTTCCATCAATGAAGTATGTCTTGAACACGTCAAATGCTGATTGATAGCTTTGCTTGAAAACCATTATGCAGTCTCTCATTCAGTGGCCCCGTAACATTTGACCTCCCATGGAGACCCAAATTATTAAAAATAATGCATGTTCACAAAGTAATTGTTCCCCTTGGCTGCATGTCTTTGTGCCCTTGTCACTCATGTTGAGATCAAACTCTTTCACAATAAGCCTAAAAAAAACTAAAAAAATATACACTTTTTAAATGTATATATACACTACATGGATTTTTGCCGCTGAAAAAAATTGTTTTTTTGCCTTCGAAAATGTGGGAGATTCCTAAACATTACAGCTACCTCTCAATTTTTTTTCCCCCTGCAATTTTAAAAGTAATTAATGTGGCATGTAAAAGGCTGAAATGGAATTAGGTAATTAAGACACCTGTATTGAATACGCATACATTGTCTCCAGGACAGGGATTGCCAGTCACCGGCAACAAAACCCTCTAACTCCTGTCATTCTTTCAATGGCAGCGACATCACATGCAGTGTTTCTGTGACAAGCAAGTCTGCATGGAAATGTCAGCATCAGTGTCACCTGCCGTAGGATCAATAACAACATGACTTGTGGCAATGGTTGAAAGCACAAATAGATCAGGACCGGCACTCAAGCTCTTTGCCTATGCAGGAGTCCAGCAGATGAGTATTTAAGTTAACCGTCTGTATACCAGATGATGTTTATGATACCTGTAATCCTGAAACAGTTTACTTGGAGAAGTGGCTCCATAATATGACTGTATGAGTAAATTTGAAAAGATATGTTTCAGTTTATATAAAAAAAATATGCCTCATACGAAGGTGACATTTGATAACTAGTAGTAACTGTGAAAAATAGTAGTAAAAGAAGTTTGGTGACAGTCTAATTTAGGTTGTTCTCTGTGTTAGATTATGAACAGGGTCCATATGTACAAATGAAGACTTAAAGACATCTACTCATGCTCAGAGTTTCAACCTCAGGTTAATGTAGGTATCCTTGGACAAAAGGTAAGATGAAGCAGTTAGAAGACACAGTCTGGAGATTAAGATCGCTATTAAAAACAATAAACTATCCAAAGCTACAATGTAGGGAAGGCAAAATGTGTGAATATGGACACTATTGACTGTGCCAAGACTTGTGGATAATTAGAGGCCATAACCTCTATGTAGCATCAGCCTAGTATTACCCACCCCTGGTTACAAGCAGAAAGTATCACTAGAAGCAGAATGGCAAGTTTAACACCAAATGCACCATAAAAATATGTCACGGAGGTATTTATTTCTGTCAGAAAACGCTAAATATAATGTACATTGGGTATGTATAGATTAAGACATTAGGTTTTGCAATTTTATACATATTGTGTTCACAGTGTCAAGCTGTGATCCAGGACCATTACATGCACTGTGGTTTTCCAGTTGCACACAAACATTCTACTGACATGGAGGATGTACTTTCGGCATGCTGTCTATCTCGACAGGTAGGCACCACATGTAGTCAGCTTTGTATTAAACCTTAGGCGAGTTATGAAATCTGCTTGTGCCTCTAGAATCCAAAATCAAACTGGTTTTTATTCTATATATATATATAAATACATATATATATATATTAAACAATTTGCAAGATGATTAACTAAACAAGACAGATATAATATTAAGTAAAAATTATTTTCCTTCAATAAAATGTGTTATTATTCTAACCCTGCATGCACTTGCAACAACATTTTAAAACAAACACTTAATTATAAATTACAACATGCATTTTTAGCATATCATTATATTTTTAATTGGTGCAACATTTTTCCCCATTCAAAATGTCTTTTGAAATGTCAGTAAACCTTGATTACAATTACTGACATTACTGAAACTCCATGTTCTACTTCTGTTGATTAACCCATTGAAGGCATGACGCATCAGTGGCCTATGTTCTGTAAATATGCTACAGGCATTAGAAAGTACATAAAATATACTTGCATAGATGACTTGAGTATTTTTATTGTCTGTTTGGATGAGCATATGGGGAAATGCAAAATTGTGAGAAAGATCAGCTGACTTTACATACCTCAGTAGCAAATTGTTGCAGTCCTCCGATATTAATTGGCCCTTCTTCCGTTGCATATAAATTGCATCCACCTACACAGAGGTCTGATGTTGGACATACCATTCCACACGTCAAACCAAGTGGGTTATCAGAAAGGATAGTTCTTGCAGCCCCGTAGTAGTTCTGCGCACAAAATTAAGTCATCATTAAAATCCCATTAATGAGAACATGGACATAAAATAGGGCTACAAGATAACATTTTTTTTACAGCTTTGTCAGTTTGATGTGTTAACTAGAGATATGACAGAAAACTGACACAAAGGTATGTCTGCATATCCATATGACTTAATATATTTTATGTAAAACTACCTAAACAAGTTTGATCGAAGGAGGAATACAGACATTACATTTGACATTAACAGCATGTATAACGTTTCACTTTGGAGAAATGTAAGGAAACATTAAGTGACTGATCTGAATTAATATTTTCTTTAACTAATGTGAAATAGAGGGCTTATTGTCTAAATGGGTGGCTCTTAATCATGGCTGTGCTTTGCACCATCTTGATTGGATGTAGCACAGTGCTTGCACTTAGTCTACACTTTTGGTACCTTATGATGTAGTACATATAATATACTTTTGTTTATTACATTTTGCATTTTCATTTATTGTGTGTTGATGTATATTTTATTTATATTATTGATGCTGTAAAGGAAGGAAAGCGTAATTGCTTGTGTGGTTGTGCACCCACTCTTATATGTTTTTGCTAACATTGCCTTTTTCTTTTCTGTGTGCTCTCTAATATTGTTAACATATATGCATGTTTGCATAGCATAACTCTTCCGCTGCTGGAAATATTGATTGACTGCGAGACTCTTAACACAGTTTCTTCTTATCACCGCTATGCCATTCAACTAATGTGGTAGACAATGTGTTAAAGTACTGCTTATTGTTGTGGACTAGATGATAAGCTGCCAAAAGATTAGTTCAAAGATTTTGGTCTCAGTAGGTCCCGGCTCATTAGCCTCAAACTAAAAGCTAATTTTTAATCAGCACAAGCTATTCTTGGCTTATAGGATTATATTTTCATATACAAGTCAGTTGGGTATACCTCAACCTGATAGATAATTAGAAGCCATAACCTGTATGTAGCATCAGGTGTTGAAGTCTTCTTCGTGTTAGAACATGAAATAAACTTGATTGTGTGCATTTGTTAGTTGGAACTAATATGTTCTCTAATAAACTGCATGGTAATTTTTTTGTATACCTATCTATAGAATCTTAGACACAAATACACTGGTGTGACCTCTGTGTACCTTAACTTAAGTATATGGCAACAGGTACATTTTAGGTGGAAGAGGAAGAAAAAATAAAACAGTACCTACTAAAGAATGCAAATCTAAATACAGGGATTATTTTGCATGTAATTTTGCAATGCAGTCCCTGCTCCTACATGTTTATGTTAATTATAGTGGTACAAAAGCCTTAATGAAGTGTCTACCTGTTGGATGCTTCCCATACAGGATGAATATGACGTGAAAGTCATCACTGTTGAAGATTTACATTAGAAAGCCTATTTCTTTCTAGTATTTCCTACCGATGGATTTGTTTTTCATTCTCTCATGGTAGACATCATACAGGATTAAGTCAGTCCAGTGATAACTTTTATCCATAAAGGGCATTTCTGTATTTTAACTAATATCCTTGGCAAGAGAGTGACTAAAGTGAATGAAATAAATACGTTTTTACTGTACGCTAATTTAATGATACCAGGCTGTGCCCCAAGGAGTCTTGGCATGGTCACAGTTGTAGCTAGACTCATCTTTATCCTAAAGGACCAGAGTTCACCAAACAGAAACCAATAAATAATTCCTTAAATGTACACTATAGCCCTATTTCCATTTTAAGGACAAGTTGAAGTCCCTTTTGCATGGACCTCCCTTCATGCAAGATGGACTCCAATATGCATTAAAGAAATAAAAATAGGATTCTGGAAAGTAGACTGTTCCTTATGTTTCTGTGGTCATCTACAGAAAATGTTAAGAAGAGTCGGACCAAAACTGATAATGAGATCCCTGTGATATCTGCATGCATACGTTTTTATTGAAGTAGCAATTCAAATATGTATTGCCTGTAGGTTAGGCGTTAGGAAATTTTGGACATATTCATATTCATTTTGAGTGTAAATGCCATTAGGTATGAAGTGTGTAAGGCAGTTGTTCAATTATTTAAGCTTCCTCATAAAGTTGAGAATTTATACGAACATCTTCTACATTTGTGGTTATCATTTGTGGAGTCAGAATAGGTAATGGATAATTGCATCATTCCCTCAGATATTCTATGATATTCGAGAGAGGCTCAAGAAGTGGTTACATTATATACATCTTAAGGAATTTCCTTTCTGTGAAATGTTTTTGATTGCTAATTGGTATATTTATATCACAGGATACCCACACACAATTTATCATTAGTTCAATGATTTCTTTTATATTTATATATATATATATATATATATATATATATTGTAAATGTCTCTATGTATGTGGAAGCATAAAACATGGGCTATTGTTCTAAATCACTGTGATGTCACAATCCTATGTCATCGTGGTCACCACATAAACTGGGTATTTCTGAACTGAAATGCCATGTGATGCTCCTGCTCTTAGAGATTTGGATTCAATTCAAAGCATTTAATTTTGAGAAAAGAATAGGTAACAGCAAAATGAGGGTGTTTGATCTTCTTCCAACTGATGTGGAAATGGTGGATGTTGAATATTATTTTGGCAACAGGAGAGCTCTGAAACAACTCCGGGATGGAGAAGATGATGGCTTTGCTGTAACTAAAAAAAGAAAGATTGAAATCTTTGAGGATAGCAGAAAAGCTATAAAGCGGCAGTTGGAAGGTGATGAGATTTTGACACCAAAAGGGAAAAGGGGAAAATATCTTGAAGAAAGCACGACTCCCGTGAAGCGGTCCAGAGATGGAGAGGATGGGGACACCTTTACCCCAAAGTGGAGGAGAGTGTGCTAGCTACAGCAACTAGCTTTACTTATGTGATGTTGAATAAAATGTTTGATTTAATTTGGTTCTCTTCTGTGAATGTGATATTTCACATAGGTGTATTTAATATGTACATAATAAATGAGAAACCATTTTTGGCCTTGTGCCACATAACCAGTGAACTTCCCAACCAACCTGTGCCGCCAATCAGCCAGCTAATGCTATACATATGATGGGGGTCACTTCTCCTATCATGCTCAGCCACACAACAGCGTCTTTAATACAGGAATGAATGGTGTTTCCTACACCTCAGCTCAGTTAAGACTCTGCCACTATTAACAGAAATAAAGGGGTGAATAGGTTTACTCATTAAGGTCAATGCCAGCACTTACTAAGAGTACAACTCAGAAACATAGAATTTGACTGTGGAGAAGAAGCATTCGGCCATCTAGGCTGCCCATGAGGTTTCATTGTCTAACCGCAACAAAAATGTGATGCATGTGCTGATCTGCATGCAGTAAAATGCATGTCAAAATTTACTCCAATCTCCATTAATTAATATATATATATATATATATATAAATATATATAGTTAACTCGTGTGACTGAACTCCTTGAGAAAGGTTATCTTATATATACATCTATCACTTTTCAATGTTGGAATTTCAACTACATATTTTCATAGGTCAGGAGGAAAAAGGTTACATGCGTATGAATAGAAATTGAATGTTTAAAAAAGTACTTGCAGAACGCCTGATAAAATATCCAAAATTACACTATAAGCCTCAGTAAGGCTTTTGCGAGTTTACATGGGCAGACATTGCCTGAGAAATATATTCTTGTCATTGCATATCATAAATAAATATTATAGAAACAAATCACATCTGACTTATTTAAGAAGAACTTGAAACAAATTAAATACTTAAAAACAACAATTGCATACACAGAATATTAGTAATGCGTTTGCCATCAAGCATTGTATCTGCTCAAACACAAGGAGAGCTGATGTTCAGTGGCTAAAGGGAACATCTCAAGGGCTGAAATATGAATAGCTGTACATCACAGCTATTACAGGCATTCACAGAAACGTTAGTATTCAACAAAGTCATTTCCAGAAGAAAAATCTACTTTTTGCAAGGCACACCAGCCTGCAGGAGCTGAGCGTGGGATAATACTTACTTGTCACTGCCATATTGTTATCAGCTATATACAAAGATACTGTACACAAGCTATACAGATGGGGTAATTAATTTTTAACCTTGGGTATAGAAAGCCAACCTATAACCCCACATATCCATAGCCCAGTCAAGAGTAAACATTAGAAGTATCCATCCATCTTGTTTCCAGTGAGATGGGGAGTTTAGTGCTTCTCTAAAGAGTTTATTAAAGCAATACTTGCTAGTGAAGTTTATGACTGTCATTCAAGTCAATGGAGGATGCAATGTATCCTCCATGTTCTCTGGGCCACCTTAAGCATTGATCAGACAATTATTCCTGCATGCTGGCATTGTTGGCTTTTTTTTATTATACCTTTATACTCTGCTGATACATGTGCTGTTAATCAGTCACTAACTGATAAGTAGCAACCGCTATTGCTCCATCGAAAACCTTCACTTCTATAATAATCTATAATCACCTATAACAGAGGTCTTGTGCATACATTGAGACCCGCCAGACGTAGGAGAAAGTGGTGCTAAATGGTTCAGCAGCCTTCACTAAAAAATGATGCTTTTAAAGGGCAGAAGAAGAGTGCCACCAAGTATGCAAGCATTGTTAGCCAACCACATATCTCAGATGTGACTGTCTCTCAAAGGGTTAAAATAAGTATTATTTTTTTATATATTAGAAAGCAGCCATCTTTAAAGTCTTGTTTTCAGAATTTGTAAGTCAGTGGTGAGCCAAGGGCTAGTGGTGCCTGGGTAGAATATTAAAACACATGTACTTACTAACATGCAAACTCTTTCTAGCATCCATCATTCATACACCATACACACAATCTGCCTCCTCTCCTTTGTACCACTAACCATAGGCTTACTAATGACACGCTATACACCTACACACATGCTAACACCATATACCATCCACACACACCACAAATACTTACTAATATACACATAACATCTTGCACTAAAATACATGACACTCACCTTAGCTCTCTCTTGTTGCAAGATTTAATTCTGTTATTTTTTTTATTCCAGGATGTAAAACCTTATATTCATATGTATATAATAGTGTATATTATTTGGATAATTGTAAAATCCCCTGTATTATGCCAATAAAATCTAACCAATATAGGAATGTTATTGTAGATGTGTGTGTGATTATGTCCACCTAACATAAGTATTTATATCAGCTCTTTTTTTTGTGGAGGTTTTTGCTTATCAGTTAGATAATTGTGTTGCCTTTTCTCGGCTTCCCTTCATCAAAATGTCAATAAAGACTACTCTGGTAACCGAGACAACAGAAGCAGAGTTTTAAATAGACATCTATAATCAGGAAGATGCAGACAGGATTGGTATCCTCATGGATCATTTAGAAAGGCTGCAGCACTCGCATGCAAATTAGAGTATTCCTACATTAGGAAACACCATTAAAATATGTAGAATCAATACTCAAGCACCTGAAGAAAAAATGCTTTTAAAAGCCTATTTTAATTTAAAACTTGCTGAATCTGAAACAGAGACAGAGAACAACCTTTTTGAGGCCAATAACGTGACTATGTCCCTGGGACTCAAAAGGTTAAACATACAACACGATGTAGACTTTATTTTACCATAAAAAGACACTCAACGTATGAAAAATATATCAATACTGCATTGATATGGTATAACGCATGGTCTTATTGCTAACCACAATCTTGGAGATATCTAAAGATACAGATTTTATTTTCATTTTCTTTTAAATGTGGCTTGTCAAAGAGCGGTCTGACATTTTAAGTGACACTATTGTGTGTACCTTACCCATTTTAGAATTCACAGCCAGTTTATTATAATGCCAGAAAAGGGTAAGCTAGCTTTAAATTGCCCCCAAAAAAATCATAATGTGTTTTATGCAATGGGATCTTGACAGGACATTTCAACATAAAAAAATAATAATAAAAAAAAAAAAGCTTAAAAGATAATTTTGCTGTGTTTGAAAAGCAAAATAGTTCTTGATTGTAGGAAATTTTGGATGCAAACTAGGGTGATTATTAAAGGATTTCAATGCTTAACAGGTACTAAAGGTATAAAATCCCTTAATTTGTACTATGCAATGTGCTTTAGTTTAGTTATTTTTAAGCCTTCTTTAAATCAGCATGCCAGATCATGAATATTGTTTAAAATAATAACACATGTTCTTACTGGTTTGCTATGTCATTGCAGGGGATTGATTATGAGAAAACAGACTTGCACACAGATAGCAAAGCCTTTCATGATTGTTAAGCAATGGACAGACTTGAAGTCATTTTACAATATTTTTAAGGTTCTTGATGTGCTTCATATCATTTGTATTGTTCATTTTTGACAAACAAAGTAGCCAGGAGTAGGTATAAATGGTAGAGACAGTTGGGAAACCAACAGAACATAACTACTGTGAATTTTTTTAAAAAATGTCTAATATAAACATGGGCACCTACAAAAACTTTACTTAACAATCCAGTGACATTTAAACATACTTTTTTTTTATTTTAATGTTAGGGCTGTAGCCATTTTGCCAAAACAACATTTTACATAAAATAGTAGATCGTTTTAAATATGAAATATTAACTAACAACTGCATAGTATACATTAAATCTAATACTTAATATCACATATCATCATAAGACAGTGAGACAGCTTAAACCATGGACAAAAACGCTGGCATAACGGCGGCCCCTGCAGCCACTCAGCATTACCTACCTCCCAGGCCAGAATGTGCCACCCTTCCCCTGGTTTGTACTGTGGTTGTTACTATGTGTAACTATGGATGTTAGTGTTTGTGTGTGTTAGTATGTATGTGCAAGTACTTATTGTGTGTACGTTAGTAAATATGTTAGTATGTTAGGGTATGTATAAGTATGTTCTTGCGTGCGTGTAAGAGGAACTTGGGGGACCCAATCATATGTCTCACATTATGCCACTGCCCTAAGGTTTCATCTACACTAAAAAAAACGTTCTGTCCCACAGCCCTCTGTTACTGTACATGCACTAGCTTGCTGAAAGAGAATCTTGGGGGTATGATTGTGGTGCGATAATGGTAGGGGATGGAAATGATGAGAGGAATGTGATAAGGGTACAAATATTGTTGAGGATAATGATTGTGGTTGGGTATTGGAATGAATTAGGATGATGGTCAGGGTTACACATACAAACAGCCATAACACCATACACTAACATATACATACACACATTACTCTAACATCAAAGACTTACGCATTCATACACACACACACAGCCCCTGCAACACCATACACTTACACAAATACACACACATAACCACTCTTATACCATGCACTTACACTTGGTGTGATCCAAAACCAGGCTGGCACTTTATGCAGCTGCATAGATCAGCTATATGGTATGGCTAAACATAGGCAAGATGGGTCCCTTAACCACTCATAACAGACCCTCTCAATCTGCCTTTTGTGACTAACTTATGCATATGACTTTTAACAAACTGACGACTTCTTATGATTAGACTTGTGCATTCGGATTTGGAGGAATTGCAAATTTAAAGAATTTTGGTAAATTTGTGATTTGGATGAAGCCACGAAAACAATGCCAAATGCCCCACGGATCGGAAGAAAACTAAGCAAAAAGCTCTGAATAGGCATCTGAGCAGTTTGTCTAGCAGTTTTTACAAATATTTTAATTATATTTGTCCTAATACTATAAATGGTTGCTCAACCTAGTGCCTATAAAAGTTTGTAATGCATATTACTACTTTAGAAATCTGGAGGTGTATAGAAACATGCTCTAAATGATCATCTTTAATGAGTTTATGACAGGTAGGTTGAAAATTAATAGTAAAAAAAATCCTTAAGAACACTAAAATCCTTAAGAACACTTCTTACAACTAAATGAAAAGTTACTTTTAAAAATTGGCCTTACAAAAGACTTTGTGACAGTTCTTTCTTTGCAAGAAAAGAGTCTCTGCGTTCGCTTAATTGATACAATGTCGTCTTTACTTGGTGTCGCTAAACCTTACAACATTTTTCTCTGTGTAATTATAACTATGGCAACTAGAACCATCTGTCAGCCATTCTATTTTCGTTTTCAGATTGACATCTGAGGGAAATTCTATGCTTCAAGTGCATTCATTTATTCATATAGTTGGTTTCAATAAAGTTATTGCATTTAATAGCATATGGAGGATACCACTAAGGAGAAAATGCAAGAAGCTCATTAAAATCAACCCGATCAGTATGCAGGACCGTACTGGCCTACTGGGAGATTTCCCAGTAGGCTGCCTCCCTTGTGGCCTGTCTTGAGGCTGGCCATCTAATTATACATGTGACCATGGCCACAGCAGCCAATGACGCTACATGTGGAAAAAAGATCTTGTAGAAAGACAAGGTTGTAGGCACACATAGACTGCGCATGGATGTTAGCATGGATGGGTATGTTTTTGGGGGGCAAAGATGTCACAGGAATGCAATGTGGGGGCAATAATGGTACATGCAAGCTGTTTGGGGCAAATATGGTATAGACAATCTGTTTTGGGGACAAAGATGTCACAGACAAGCTGTTTTGGGCAAAGCTGGCAGTCACAAAGGACAAAGGTGGCACTGTGGGACATTTTGGTTGTAAAGTGGGGGGAGGTCAACTGGAGCCTTGTAGTTTCTAGTTATGCCCCTGGATATGAATTGATGACATTTATTGTTGAATATGAAGTGGTGCATGCTAAGGGAATGGTATTCAGGGGAATGATGGGGAAATAAACAACGGGTGTAGTGGTGATGAGAAGTTTTATTAGGGAGCATGCCCCTGCAACACCATACACTTATACATACATACGCACACACATAACCACTCTTACACCATGCACTTACACACGTAAAAACACATGTTAAAGTTGAAATGTCTACTAGACAAAAAACATACATGGTTGAATTTTTTTTTTTTAAAAAGGCAGGCAGAACGGTTTGGTTCATCCACCACAGAAATTAAGGATAAAAAGTTTTTGCTTTTTTCTAATGCCTACTTGCTGGGAATAGAGAGAGAGAATATCGACAGCAACAAGCAAATATGCCCTCTTTCATATAAAAGTCGTAGAAAATCAATGAAAACTAGGCTTTTTACCATCTCTACACACAAGTCCTACATAGAAGTCTATAGGAAATCATCAATTGTGTATTGTTGAATTGATGAATGACGAGCCAAAAATTTAGGTATAAGAAAGGGAATTTGCTGGTAGTTTGGTAAATGTGCCTATACCTATTTCTTTAGTTTTGGGCTCAGAAGCAAATGAAAATCTATTTACGTCCCCCCAAACACACATGCACTGGGAATATAGATGGATCTAGATACCACCAACCCTGCATTGCCTACAATTCATCTTTATCCATAGTTTACTATCACCACCTTCATTTTTCTCTAAAAGTACTAAATAAAAATAGCTGCTAGTATTTAATTGGCACTTAGATACAGTATACAGTATTTTGAAGCCAACAGACCACTAAAAGCAAGTATATAATTATTTTTGTATTTATATTTTAGAGAGATCTTGATGGTTTCAGACATGAAAATTTGGAAAAAGAAATAAAAAATCAGAATTGAATTTAATGATACAATTGCATGACAATGCAGCAAATATGTCTCAATAAATACTAATTGGCCAATCACTCAAATCCATGGTTAAAGGTAAAAACCTTTGTAGATTCATTATTTAATTTGCTAGCATTCTGGAAATCATCAAAACCCAGGGCTTTAGCGGTTGACAGCAAATGTTCTAGATTAAATCAAACACCTCCAACAGTGAACATTACCTGTTTTCCAAGTTCGAGGTGCCACTTAAGTGAGTAGACAGCTTTGCAAGCCTCGATATTATCAAATGTTAAAGAGAGAGCAAGATCTCAGGAGGTTATTTGAACATTTTTTATCTCTGTTGCTTTTTGTGACTTGGGATAATCTGTAATTTCTCGCCAGGACTATCACTGGTTTTCATTATATTTGTCACTCAAATACAGCTCTTCCAACTATATAAAGTTCAGAAAAGAGCCCAAATACTAGAGCCTTTATTTTGAAACAAAAATATTAAATGATGTGGCCTCAGGCTGCATTAGCAAGGCTGCGTGTTATATTTTTTTACTCAATGTGTGACAGCCGTTGACCATACACTGTTGTACCCGATCTGCCACCGCTTACCAGTATTGGTAAGAATTTGGCCCTGGCAGCTTACCGGCATTTGCCCGGTGTGCCAGATGGCCAGTGCAGGCCTGAGCTCTCTCCTCAAACAATATTTTTTATTTTAAAATTAGCAAACCTCCAAAAGTAAGGACTAAGGATAACTTGCTTATTCCAGTATGAGTTTCCTGTAGACCTCCAAGGAGAGTATCAACCACAACGGATTATAAAATCAATACACAGCATCTGTAGGCTCTGTTACTCAGCTGTTAAAGGGACAAAGGACTTGGGTTAACCGCATGTAAAATAATACTACAAAGCATGATGTCTGAATGAAGGATCACACAAGCAAGCCTGGACATCTCTTCTTATATATATATGGATTAATAATTAAAGTGATCACAGCTGGATGTGTCTGCTTACAGCTTGCACTGAGTGGATTTGAACTTCATACACTAAAGCTATCAGTCTTAACACAGAGATCTAATACATATAATGACAACTATGAAAAGATATAGGGATTTTTAAAGAAGCAGGGTTCCAGTTACATTTGTAATATGAATATAGACCTTAGTAAGAGGTTGTCAATTCATATTATGAATATGGGGGATATGATGATATTGGGGGATATGAAGAGGAGGATAAAGGTGGTGATTTATGGGGCTGGCATGAAATTATTTTCAGTGCTAGCTTTAATTCTCAGCCCAGCAATGGTGGGAGTATGTTGGTAGCAGGCTCAGTTTTGGTCCATGTTCCCCCACTCCTCATGAGCCAGATGTGTACATATGCATTCAATGTCCTATTACCACTTGTGTACAATACACACAAAGATTTAGGTATTGTATTCATTCCAAGTGTGATGAAAGACCTTACTTTACCTTGTTGGCAATACTTGTGATAAATGACTTGATATCCAAGTTAGTTGGGCAGCTCTTTTGACAAGGAGCATCTGCACACTTCAAGCATCTATAAGAACATAAAGCATTGAACAATCAGAAATTAGAGTTTTTACGGCTAGCAATTATTAATGCACAGCAAATATTTTTTTTATATAATAAATGCAGTCCAATTACATATAATCACAAACAAAAAACAAAATCCACACTGTCTAGGTCATAGCTGCTTTATCCATTGGTTATTATGGAGATAGCTGCGAGGTTCATGATTATTTTTTTTCCTTATTAGGAAAAATGAGAGTGGAGCAAAGATTAGCAATGAGATTAAAGATGTCTTATTTAAGTGGTTATCCTGTCGCTGTAACATACAAAGAGATTACACAGTTCTTGATTTCTTACCCATTGTAACATGGGCTACCAAAATTGCATAAGCCTGCTACTTTATATATAGCTTTGAGCATGGCCCATTCGGAACTACATGAACTAGATCACTCCACTTACATACATCTTGTTCCATCTCATCAGTGTGGCATTCAACCAGCTTCGACCCATGCCGGTAAATCTAAGAATGGCAGCTAACCACAGATTCTACATGATAAAGACCCATCATTGTATAGTAGTACCGTAGTAGCAGCATTACACCAATACCGGCCAATATTCACATTAGTTCACAAAAGTATCTAAAATATTTTTATTGCATTTGCCGAACACTAGCAGATTTCATGAATATTAAATTAAACTTTATATAAATTAACAGTAACATGAACAGACAAAGGCCACATTTTTTCATGCCTTAAAGTATTTGGTAAATCTATTTATATATAAAATGATAACCTTGCTACGGTTTAACTTGCCTTTAAATTGATAATATTTGAACCTTTACTGGACTTTTATCTACTGATGACAGAACTAACATACATGCTACAAAGTTGGCATTTATTCACATTTATTTTATTTTTGTTTGTTTCTCTTGTTCTCCTAAATCTATCTGTTCTTATGTGAAAGATTGGTAACCATGATAAGCAGCATCTGCTCCCGACTTGACCTTACAATAAAGACACAAAAAGAAAATGTTTGTAGCCCAACAGCAAAATACGAGCAGAGAGACAGATGCAATCAGACCCGCGTCTGCTTCTGTAGTTTGTATGTGAAGCTATGGCCTGTCAAGATAAATGTTATATAGGGGCACACTTGCAAAAAAAAAAAAACCTTTCAAAATGTTGCTATTCATCAATGCTACAAAAAGGCACAGTTCTATGATCCTCACAAAATAATTGTAAAACCGTGACAATATAATGTACATCAATACCACAGGTGTATTTAAAATGCAAACCAGAGTCAGGAAAACATGATAGCGATACCAAAAACCATCAGAAAGAATAACAAGAAAATATAATTTGCAAAACAGCAAAAGAAAGATTATAAAGGTAAAATACAAATGTCCAATTGGGCAAATTCCCAAACAGGTGGAGCCATTTGGAAATAACAGCAGAAATACAGGGGGCAGAATGTTGTTAAGCTCTTTGTAGGCAAGGATCAACAGTTTTAATTCCGAATGGGTAGTGAGTGTGGCAACAGAAAAGCAGTGATCAGATAAGACATTGAGGATGGAAGAGGTGTTTAGAATGGATTGGAGAAGTGAAAGGGGGAGGTTCATGCTACGTAGTAGAGATAGGATATAACAAAGGACCAAATTCATATGTTAATAGCGTCTTGTGTGAGGAAGAGACACATTCAAGAGATATTTCTCAGGCTTTGGTGTATGACTAAATGTGAGAGGTGAACGAGAGACCACGATGAGGTGTAATGTCAAGGCAGTAAACTTGGACTGTTATGCAAACAGTGATGGGGTTATCACAAAATATAGGAGACAGAGGAATAACAAGCTCAGTCCTTGTGATATTGAGATTAAAGTAGTGAGATGCCATCAAGGGTGTGATTTCAGAGAGAAGGGTCAACAGAGTAAAGGTAAATTAGGATGTCATGAGCACAGAGGGGACAATAGTATCCATAGACTTCTAATGGTGTGTGAATAGAGTGGAGGCTTTAGAACTGAGCCCTAAAGCACACTAACAGAGACCAGTCAAGGAGACAAGCAAAAGCCTGAGGAGGAGGTGAGAGTCAGTCAAAGGCTGCAGAGTGGTCCCTGATAGTTGGTAATCTTGGTGGACTGTCTTGGTCATTGGATAGAAACTGGAACATTGGAAAGTAATATTTTACAGAGTTAACTAAAACAGAAAATTGTAGGTTAAAATGATGTAGTGGTTTGGAGACCATGAGGATAAGTGACACAAGTAGGTAGTAAGAGGAGGATGTGGGATCTGGGAAAGGTGTATTAGGATTATAGGAGAGACACGGGCATGTTTGAAGAGGGATTTGAACATGCCAATGGAAGCAGAGATGTTAAAAAAAGATGGATTAGGTTAGGTGTAAATACACTAGAAATAGAAGGAAGGAGATGCAAGGAAATATTGTCAAGTGGGCAGGTAGTGAGACAGGAGGAAAAAAGGACAACAGGAACTTTGTTATGGCAACAGGACTAAGCAGTTGATGGGGACTGCTGGCAAGGAGAGGGGTTGTGGTACCACATAAGTAGCATGATGGGGGGCAATGTTTTATCTGATACTATTTTATTTTTGTAAACGACTGGACCATAAAAGATAGAAGGGAGGGAGGTAGGTTTGCTTAGGAATGTGGAGAGCAGAGGTATAGAAAAAGAGCATACATTTTTTATATAAAATATATTTTAATTATGATTTTATGTAACAGTCATGTATTTAAAGTAATGTAAAATTGTTATGATACAAGGGGAGGGAAAATATGGAGATTAAAAAAATACTGATATAGAATAATACAGATAAAAGCCCTCAGCAACTCATAAATGATACATACCCACATCAAAATGGCATTGACATGGAAAAGCAGTATCAAAGTATTAAATGAGTTAGAAGCGGATGTGTTTCTGGTCTACATTAAACGAAAGGTCAATTAGCTTTAAGACACAAACCCATTGTATAAAAGGCATTATTCCTTGGCTGTTTCATGTAACTACTTGTCATATAAATAAGCCTAATATTTTGATATTTCTTGGTCCATTCTCTATGCATAAAGAAGTTGTAAAGTGGGAATGCATAAGTTATTGTAGCTGAAAGCACAATCATGCCATCAGCTGTTCATTCGATCAGACACCACACTTTCATTTGCTTATGGAATAATCTTGATGCTAACATGAAAATAATAAAAGCAATATTTCTGCACTTACACTACACTAAGACAGTGATCACATTAACCCCTTTGTGGCCATTTGGATGTACCGCTTAAAAGCTGTGCTAAGACATCCATTAGGATGTACCGGTATGTCCTATCATTGTTGCAGGACTCTCCCATCAGCATCGCTGGCTTCCTGCTGACTGTGTGTAATGATACACTGCTGTATAAGAAATGCGTGATCAAGCCTTTTCATTCCAGTAGGCAATCACCGCTAACGCCCACCAGAAGGTCACAGGAGGACAGGAGAAGCCCACCTCTTCTCAGTGTCAGGGCCCTTTTCACTAAGCTGTGCTGCTCCGTGGACTACAATGAAGTCTGTTGATCCATAGACTTTTAGGAATTTCCATCAGGAATTTCATACTCTCTAATGAGTCGAAGGTGTTTGTCTAGTAGATTGGGCTACTACAAAAACTAAAAGGCTCAGCTGCCTGAAAGGTTATATTATGCAAAAACTAGAACTGATTCTAAAAATAGCCAAGTAGCTTTGTAAAGGCTATTTTTAATCCAATGCTAGTAATCTAAAACTTTCTTTTTTTTACATTGTGCCACAGCATGTACCATTTGCCAGGAAAATTATTGCACTGTTGAGGCCAATTCTCCAGAACACATGGCACAAGGTGCAGTGATTTGGCTGATCATTAAGTGTTGCATAGGCTTATGATCTCTATAATCTCGAGTGCAAGGAGAGACACTGAGGTCCTTCAGAAACATAGAAAAAGTGCTATATTGTCAGATTTCTTGGTAAAAGACAGACAATGGAGTTGAATTATGCAGAAAAGCCATTGCAAAAACTACTAGGTATGGCTAGAAATCTTGTAACCAACTAATTCCTTTTTTAATTATTGAGTTGCCGTACCTTGTGTATAAACAGCTGCTGAAAATGTCACATGCAAATGAAGAGGGGGTGCAATTCAGGCACAAAATATAGACTTTCCTATTTATTTATTTTTTTATTACTGGGAATATGCCACTGCAGACAGGCTGTTATAATAATACCATCTTGCAATTCTCTGAGCACTATTCAGACCAAAGTGCATCACACAACCATTAATCCCACTTATCACTCTGACAGCACAGTAATTACCCTACTGCTATAGCCAGGTAGTCTTAATAAAATATCAACTGCTGTGCTAGAATACACGCTGGTGTGATGTTTTATTAAACTTGGGGGGTTGATCATCAAGTGACATTACCGTTGACCTATTTTTCGATTTGACAATAAATTATACGTTGACCATGCCATAACAAATATTACAAAGTGCATTTGGCAAATAAGAAAGGTACCGCATTCCGCTAAGCTAAGCAAATGACATAAATAAAATAGTTGGGGACGCATGCCAGAGTGTTATTACCGAAATTGTTTTAAATGATGGATAACATGAAAAATCACATCCATAGTATTTAAGGGACAGTGAAGCAAATTGCAATAAGCATTCCTTTAACATAATTTTTCCATCAACGCAGCATTTAAATTTAAGTTGTAATGCTCTGTCCAGCCTTTTAAATTTGTCTTTTCATATTCAGGCTCTGCTGCTATTAAGAATTTGATTTGAGGATCGTTTTAAAAGGAAAGTTAACATGCAAAACATTGGTATCATTTTATTAGCAAGAGGTTAAAATATATTTTAAATATTAAAATGTTCTCAAAATGTAACGTATGTATGATACTGGCCAGTAGAATATTACATAGTATGGGGAAGTAACCCGAACATAAACACAATATATGGGCATGTTCTATGCATTGAGTCCATACTTGTGTGTACCTTTATTGTAGTTTACTTTTTTATTCTTAATATGTTTATCATGTGTGTACAGTGGCGTCGCTACAGGGGGGCAAGGGGGGGCAATTGCCCCCCTAGTTAATTCCTTTGCCCCCTGTTGCCCCCTGCCGAATTTTTGAATAAAGTCGCAATGCGACTTTAAATCCCGTTTTTTTTTTTTTTTTAATTTATTTTTATTAATTGGAGGAGAGAGAGGGTGCAGCCCGCGTAAGATCGGCAGCCAAGGCAACCGATGTTACGCGGGCCGCACCTCGAGCCCTGCTACTTACCTTCTGCAATCTGCACTGCATAGAGGAAGCGGAAGCCAGGAGAGGGAGGCCGCGCCCCCTGCTGAAGTCTGTGAGCGGCATCGAGGAGCTGCAGTGCAGGTAAGGGGGTGTTTGAATGAGTGGGGAGGGTGTTTGAATGAGTATGAGTGGAACCTAGGCATGATGGGACTGTGATTGCTGCTAGCAATCACACTCCTATCATGCCAAGTCAGCCAGTACATGCTGGGGGGCAGCTAGCTAGGTTTCAGCATGTACTGGCTGACTTGGCATAATAGGAGTGTGATTACTAACAGCAATCACAGTCCCATCATGCCTAGGTTCCAGCATTTACTGGTTGGATGTGTTAGTGCTGGAACCTAGGCATGATGGGAGTTTGATTGCTGTTAGCAATCACACTCCTATCATGCCAAGTCAGCCAGTACAAGCTGAAAACTAGCTAGCTGCCCCCTTGTGTATTGATGCTGCCAGCAGTATGGGGTCTGTACCAGCATGTAGTGGCTGACTTTGCATGATAGGAGTGTGATTGCTAACAGCAAGCACAGTCCCATCATGCCTAGCTTCCAGCATTTACTGGTTGGATGTGTAAGTGCTGGAACCTAGGCATGATGGGACTTTGATTGCTGTTAGCAATCACACTCCTATCATGCCACGTCAGCCAGTACCTGCTGAAACCTAGCTAGCTGCCCCCCCTTGTGTATTGATGCTGCCAGCAGTATGGGGTCTACACATCACTTACAGCCACCCTGTACCAGCATGTACTGGCTGACCTGACATGATAGGAGTCTGATTGCTAACAGCAAGCAC
>VKOC01001572.1:0-75073 GCA_009364415.1 Spea multiplicata | reverse complement strand
TTCTCCACCGCCAGCAGCTCCAGGCAGTTTGAGGGTAGGAGCTGAGTGGCAGGCGACCAGAGACCTTGAGCAAAGTCGTCCCGATAAGTTGCCCCCCAGCCTGTACTGCTTGCGTCCGTCGTCAGGAGCTCCTTGGATGACCAGGCACATCGTCTTCCCGAGGCCAGAGTATCTCGTAGGAGCCACCAGGAGAGGGATGCCTTGACATGCGGAGGAAGACGAACCAGTCTGTCCAGGGCGAATGGGTTCTGTTCCATCAAATGCAGAATATGGTTCTGAAGGACCCTCATGTGAGCCAGGGCCCAGGGAACTGCATATCTTGCTGAAGTCATCTTGCCGAGAAGAGACATACACCGCCTTAGTGGACTTTTTCGTGCAGAAAGCACCTTGCAGGTTAGGGAATAAATACCGCTGATCTTGCTCGAAGGAAGAAAAGCTTTTCCTTCGCAGGAATCCAGGCGAAGGCCGAGGAACACCAATCGTTGAGAAGGAACTAACTTGGACTTCTCCCAATTTAGAATCCAGCCGAGATCCTGAAGCGTCTGGACCACCCGGGAAAGGTGAGACTGAAGGAGAGTCGCTGAATGCGTGTGAATCAGCCAATCGTCTAAGTAAGGGATGACCGAAATGCCCTGACGTCTGAAATGGGCCACCACCACTGCAAGGAGTTTTGTAAACACTCTGGGGGCTGGAGACAGTCCAAATGGCAGGGCTTGAAATTGAAAATGACTGATTCTTGAACCCCAAGGAATAGCTATCCGCAGAAACCGATGATGGGAGGGATGCATAGGAACATGAAGATACGCATCTTTTAGGTCTATGGAGACCATGAAGTCCTGAAGGTTTAGAGAGTCCAGTGCTGATCTTATGGTCTCCATCTTGAACCTTAGGAAACGAAGGTGACGGTTCAGGAAACGTAGGTCTATAATGAGACGAAACCCCTTTGGTGATTTTGGAACCAAAAAGACCCGAGAATAAACTCCTTGACCCTGTTCCTGCCGGGGCACAGGAATAAGGACTTCTGAACGTACAAACTGATGGACAGCAGACAGCAGGAATCCCCGCTGTTCCAGGTTCTGAGGAAGGTGGGAGATCAAAAACTGGTCTGCCGGCTTGCTTTCGAATTGCAGTCGATAACCCTGGGATATGATGGATCTCACCCAGGAATCTTTGGTGATGAGGAACCAATAGTCTACGAAATGCCGAAGTCTTCCTCCCACTGGGATGACTGACGAGTCATGCAAAACCTTTGGGATCCTGGGCCGCTTTGGGGAAGGCGAACCTGTCGTGTCTACCCCTCTCACGATGGAATCTGCCCCGGAAGGCATGCTCCCTTGCAGGGCGAAAGAAACCGGAACCATAACCCCTGGACTGGCCTGGAAAGTATGGACGAAAGGACTGCCGCCTCCTGGAAGCAGTTCTGCGTAGAGGCATCCAATGTTTATCACCAGTCGTCTTCTCAAGCAGGGACTCCAGCTCCTCGCCAAACAGAGACCCTCCTTTAAAAGGGATATTTAGCAGTCTGTTCTTTGAGGCATTGTCAGCCCCCCAGGCTTTAAGCCATAAGGCCCGTCTGGCCGCCACCGAAAGTGCAGAGGCCCTGGCTGACATCCTGACATTTTCAACCGAGGCATCGCAGAGAAAATCCACTGCCAATTTGAGAGCAGCAATGTTCTTGAGGATAGTTTCTCTAGGCGTTTTTGCCGCAACCTCTTCCTCGATCTGTGACAGCCAGATTTTAACGGCTCGAGACACTGAGGCAGATGCTATGCCAGGTTTAAAAGCAGCAGAGGAAGCTTCAAAAGATTTCTTAACGGCTGCTTCAGCCTTCTTTTCCATCAGATCCGAGAAATGAGAGCCATCCTCCAGCGGCAAGGCAGTCTTTCTGGAAACCTTCATCACCGCGGTGTCAACCAGCGGAGTTGCACAAAATTTTTCAAAGTCTTCCTCAAACGGAAAGAGGCGTTTCACCCGCCTGGACAGGTTAACCCTCCTCTCTGGATGATTCCACTCCTGCTTAATGATGTCGGATAAGGCAGGGTGCACAGGAAAAGAAGGTGACTGCTTGGAGAAGCCGGCAAAGAAGTGATCCTTCTTAGGTGTCGCTGTTTCCTCCAAGTTCATGGCAGACTTTACCGCAGAAATGAGAGTATCAATTTCTTCCACCGGGAACAAATAGGAACTTTCCTCTCGGATTTCACCTTCCTCAGAAGAATATTCCTCCAGCTCAGGATAATCAAACTCGGAGTCAGAAAACTGCTGGTAACCCAGGAGCGATGGTTCCCGAACTGCCGGAAGATGGGAAGGAGCAGGAACCGATTGACGAAAAGCCGAAAAGGTGGACTGCATCTCCTCCTTAAGCCAGGCTAAAAACTCTCTCCCACCAGAGGCTTCCGAATCCGCAACGGACTTTAGACAGGCGGAACAGAGCTTTTTCTTAGCATCCTGCAGAGGCCTGTGACAACCAGAACACTGCGCATGTTTAGATTTAGTTAAAGCCTTTTTTGGTCTCTCCTCAACAGAGGGAGGCTCAGAATTATCTGGAGCAGACATAATCAGACAAAATGCAACAGCACCGTCAGAAAATATATAATAATCCATTGTCAACTCACCACACCGCTTAAATAGCTCCAAATCAGGCTACAAGCTGCAACAGCAGCAAATCTGGCGCCAAAATTTTGAATTGAAACGAAAACGAGGCTAGGAACGCATACCGGACATGCCTGGCGAACCGAGCCGGAAAAAGCAGAGACGCCATCTTTAAAAAACGCTGAGAAGCCGAGCCGCGGCGTCTAGGAACAGCGAACGGCAGTGGAAGCAGCGGGGAGCTGAAGGAAGGAAGCCGGACGGATCACCGCACAGCCAGGTAAGTAAGCGCCGGGCCGCGCGGCACCAGCCCACAGGCTAAGGTGCAGAGACTACCCCCACCCGAGGGGGCTTAGCCCTAGGGAGAAACGGCTCAACCTAGAGCCGAATAAAAATAACAAACGGGAGACGAGTCCTCCCTACCTGATGTAGGGCAGGAAAAAACACTGAGGGTGCTAGGAGGGGAGGGGCCTTTTAAATGTTTTGAGTCCTGCCCTATCTCAGGTACGGAGGAGGAGTCTCTCATAGTGTCACCTGGGATGGCAGGGAAAATACATGATTACACCTCCAAACACTACTCCTACAAAGTAAAGTAATAATAAAAATTAAAGGCGCACTCCAGTCATCACATGCACTTTGTGGTCCCTTTTTCCTGTGACGGAGATGAGTTAGGCTGATGCAGCTAATCAATGGCAAGAATCACCATGTGCAGCTTCAATCATGGGCAAGTCCTTAATTTGACACCCACCCCCCATTGTTGAAGAATCTAATTTAAAGTGCCCACAGAGTACTTTTAATTAACCTAAAATGTTACATTATATTGAAATTACATTTACAAAAGGCCAACACAATTCAGCCACGGCATGATTTCCTTACCATATAATAATTTTCAAGCCGAGTTGGGGTTTTCTGGGTGTTTGTTGCGGCCACTCCTTTTTCCTTTACATTGATGCGGACAGGGTTCCGCAAGCCCGCTCTCACCAGATTCTCCAGCTCCTGAGTCTGTGTGGCTGAGAACAGTCCCGTTCTCCTCTGCTTAGGTAGAAAGCCTAAGATAGTGTTGATACTGTAAGAGGGAGGAAAGAATAGCTAATTAAGATCCATACATATGTGTAAATGTATTCAAAGTTATGTCAATTAAGTAAAACACAACACCTTGCTTCAAATCCCATGTCTAGAAGTCGGTCAGCTTCATCCAAGATCAGGACCTCCAGACTTTTCACACAGCTTACTAAATCCAGCCCATCTGCCTGCCTCCGGAACATATCTTCCAGTCGCCCTGGTGTAGCTACGATGATGTTTCCCCTATTTAAACCAATAACTACAGTATTAGATCAACTTAAAATGAAAACAGAGTGTAGGTGATCAACAAGCAATGGATATGTATAGTTATTATAGGTAAAACTGTGAAATTTAAATGTTGTAATATTTTTTTATATTAAACTTTTTTATATACATATGTTTTTAAAATGAAAACAGAAAGTCCTAATTGTTCAAAAAAGACAACATACAATTAGCGTGTTTACACTAAATAGAAGGGGGAATTAAGCTTGATAACATTACAGCAAGTGCTATAAATAGAATTAGTCCGTAAGGGGTATAAAAGTGTTATTAAGTCTACGGCTTAAAGTAGACCTAAATGCCTAGGGGGAAGAAAAAAAACACACACACACAACCTACCCCTGTTCTTTAAACTTTTGGACATCTTCAACTGGATTACTACCCCCGATAAGAAGAATCTGGCTGAAGAAAGAATGGCAAAAACATAATAACATAATAAACATATATAACACTTGTATCTGCTTTATAGACATGCAGTCCAAAACACTATTTTTTTTAAAAATAAATAACTCATAAATCACGGTAAAAATGTATGGTACTGGGAACCTGCCTTAAACAGTAGATCATATCTACGAAACAACAGACAATATATTTTATTGGGGTTATACAGTTTTGTGGAATTAACATCAAAATCTCAATAACACTCATAAAATTCCCTATTATTACTACGTTTGGAGGATCACACTTTTATGCACTGTGCGCGTTCCACACTGAGAGACAGTTTTTGGATACAGCAGCCTTTTGTTTGAAATAGTATCTCCTGTAGTTTCACGCTTACAGGCATAAGTCATATTATTATTATCTTCTTTAAAAAGTGATTATGATTATGGAGTTTAATGGCTCCGTAATTATTTTTCTACATTCAGTTATTGTATCTTATTAGGGTTCATGCCCATAAGTAGCAATTACAGGTCATAACAGCGAGATGCCAAACACGGTGCCCTGCGGTGCTTGTAGCAACTTGTATAAAAATGCCTCGAGCTAGAAAATGCTAACTATTTTTAACCAAATGTTAAGGGGCACAAAACAGGACTTTTAGAAAAGCGATATACTGTATTATAAATAAGAGACAAAGTTCCAATCCCTGTACAAGACTTTGATCTGACACTTTTTATCCATACACCACACTAATAATACAAGCAATTCACCTCCTGAAGCATGTGGACATGACCTTGTGGTACATAATGCATTACGGGGTCACATACATAGTTACCGCTACCTCCTCAGCTGCCAAGTTTACATAAATGGTACTGTGTGCCACTCACCCCACCACACAAACATATCTACTAGGGGGAATTAGAGGAAGTACAAATTATAATTGGGTAGAATACACAGCCTTACCGAAATTGAGGGAAATGTTTGGTAAATTGAGACAACACTTCATCAATTTGCACAGCAAGCTCACGTGTTGGGGTAATGATTATAGCTCCAACCTGAACAGGGGTAGAAAAGGCAAAACATGAAACGCCACGACAGGAAAGTTGCATTTTCAGATTATTAATCTCACAACTTCACTGACTTTTGCTGCAAGAAGAGCTTTAGCCTCAGTAAGGTTTCTTGAAAACCAGACCTAATAAAATATGCATTTATGAGGGGCAGGTAAAGCCCTTCTTGCTGGGCAATCCTGGTTACTCCTCATAATGCATAATGATGCCAACTGCAACCTTCTCTGCAAACCCAACCAGCCAATTCCTGGGTTTGACATTAAACCTTATCTTTGTAACCAATAAGGACACAAACAGTTTGATTGGTTAGTGTCTTTTCCCTTACCTGATTTCTTTTCAATTTTTCTTCTCTTTTCAGAAGAATTTCCAAAAGCGGAATGACAAATGCCAGGGTTTTACCACTTCCAGTTATCTGTATTACAAATAGATCCCAGAACATGTTATTAACAAAACAGATTTAAAGGCACAGATTGCTTCATTTAATTTCTCAAATATCACTGAGCGTAACTGCAAAATCAGCAAGCTAACATTACAAAGCAGTTACCCAAACCGACTTAAATGACGTAGCTAGTGCTTTTACAGCATGGTACAAATAAATGTCTTATCCTTTTCAATAATTTCTGCACATACATAGTTTCACCAGCCATTACTGTTGCTTTAGGTGTCTTTTATTAAAAAAAACTGATAATACAGATTTTAATTGCACACCAATAATTTTTTTTAGAGGGAAGGCTGCACAATCTAAAGTTACAGTGCGATAAGTCAAGTAGTTGTTAAAATCAACAAAGATGAAATGATCAAGTGATCTATAAGTTAGACACATACTCACCGCCTCCGCAGCTATGTCCTTGTTGTTCATAAATAGGGGGATAGTTGCAGACTGCAAATAAAACTCCAGTAAATACAATGCCGAAAATCAATACGCTTGCAACACGTAATGTGGTATGGAAGGAATATAAAATATTTTCAAGGCCGTCATCCAAAGGCAAAAGCAGCTTGAATGTGCATTGAGGAATACGTTTTAATATAGAGTACACAAACACACAGCAAATGTGGCTGACCCATACGTAAGACACACAACAAAATAAAATCATTTATTTTATCCAGTAGCTCAGTGTCTTCATTCATAACGTTAAAAAAGTAAGGCTCTAAGAAGTTTCTTAAATTGTCAGAGACAATCCTTAGCTTTTAACCCACTTTATCCAGCTTATGATACAATGGCAACTGAAGGTTGAATATAACTCATCAAGATGATTACAGAAAAACACTTAGCAATATTCTTCAGCTTTCCCAACTTCTTAAAGAATGCTACATAAACCTGAGTGAAAACATTAACTATGCTATAAAGGGGGTGTTATAAACACGCTCGTGGTCTGTATTTGCGCTCCACAGAGATAAATACAAATTAAATGTATAATAGGCAATGATCGCAGCTAGCGCTTATTCTGCTCTCTGGGATTGCGCCTAGAAGAGATAGCTGGATCCTGGTAAAGATGACACCCCCCGGACTTATACCTGCACCGGAGTCATGTGAGTGAACTTTAAGTCTCTCAGGGTCTGTCGGATGTTTCCATTTAATTTTTGAGGCAAAGAGTCCCAGGTTCCTTCTGTTACATTCTCCATATTTCACTGCACGTGCTTCCTGTCCGTGCGCAAAATGAGTCCCTCAGCAACACGAGCAGAGACATTTAGTTCCGCGCTGGGCTAATCACACAAATGTCATCCAGGAACTAAATCATTGGTTTATGTGGCCGCGTCTCCCTTCTGATATTCCCGCAGTACACGTGCAATGTACTTCCATGCTACAGCCAACCTTGATTTATATCATGGCCAGAATGTTCACTAAAACTTCAATCAAACCTTTATATCTGCATTTCATAAATGGAGAAACATCAATCAAGAAGCCTGTCCCGCGAACATGGGACATCTTACATATTTAGAAAAATAATATGCATTATTATATCACATAAATTACAATTATTTATTTTAAAATCAAGTGAGGGCTAGCATACTCAGCCCAGAGGGCAAGTTCAGTCAGTCCTGTAATAAAGCCCATAAAGGAGCAGAGAACGGATAAAGTGTCCCAAACTTTTTTTAAATCAGAGCATCCCAGGGGCAATTGCCCCCTCTGCCGCCCCCCATCCCACTTAGAACATAGTATTCCATTTACAATTTATTTTTTAAAAATGATTAATCTTAAACTAAAGTGACACTAATCTATTTTTCATTCAGAAAATAATTAATGAAGCCGTACTGAACAATAATCATTCTCTTAAGCGGAAACCCCTTTAATTTGCCTGCCAAGTGAGTCGCTGCTAAAATTGTGGATTAAATTATATCAGGGCAAACATTTTGGAATTACGCTGAACCCTGAATCGATTCACCCAAAAGAGAAAGGCAGAAATAAATAACAACAAAAAAGAAAATATGTTGTAAAATAAATGCATCGTTTAAAGCACATACTAGAGTCGGTCAAGTAAATAAATAAGCCTGCTGAAAATAATACAAAATATACTACAAACAACCCACTGAGTGCCACCTTAAGACCCTCTCCAGAAAATAAATTGCGGGGTTAGGTTGGGCCCACAGCTGGGTCAGACAAGAGTAGAAATATCCTAAATTCTTTACAGGGATTGTGTCGAGCAATTTCCATAAGAGCCAACAAGGAAGGAGGCTGTGCTGAATTTAATATTTCAAAATGGAGACTTCATTTCGGATGTCACTGTAGGAGAGTGCTTGGGCTCCAGCGATCATCAATCATTGTGGTTTGGTATAAGGAGAGAGGTTGAGTTTGCAACAAAAGGAAAGGCTCATCTGGACGTGTTTAAATAGAGTCCAGGAGAAATGGAACCATTTAGGAGATTTCCTGCTAAAGGCAGCTGTAATCTTTTCAGAAGCAGGCAATTGTAGTAGCACCGAAATAATAAAATATAGACTACAGTGTTCAGGTCTCCACCCCTCTCCGTGGAATCTCATCGACATGCAGCAGAACAACAGAAAGGCCGTAGACTTCTGCAGGAGACAGCAAATAAAGATACAAACGCTTCGATGTACAAAGATATTTATTTATTGCAGGTTTGGAATCCACCGCGTAGCACTCAGCAGCGGTATATCAGCCATAGGAGGAAACATGAAAATAAAAGCTTAACACACTTCACGCTAAACTTAGAGCTCATTTATCGCCTATAAATAAGTGCTGCGTTTAGCGTCACAAAAAGGGTAGCATGGAAGATTCAGCCAACTACAGGCAAAGTAAGTAATATGCATACCTAGGAACTTTTAGACTCTGGATACCAAGAGCCCACTCTTGCTGACATCGTGGGTGGTCCCACTATTGTCAGTGGGTGTTCCCATTGAAGTCACAGGACACCCCCATTTTAGGGGATAATGGGTGGTCAGTGGGGTGTGTCAGGACCCTGCTCCCGCAACCCGGAGGATTCTGGCGTCAACCAAGGGAACTGGGAGAATCAGTGCTTCTCCCGGGGTCTCTGGGCAAAACCCGAAGCATTGGGTGGTAGTTTTACAGGTAGGGCTTTAAGATGGTGGCATGTTTCATAAGACATTTAGGGTTATGAGGTAACCAGGAGATGATGAGGTGAAGTAGGTTAGCTTTGAAAGGGTTCGGGCTGAGCAATAGGAGCATAGCATGGATGTGTTGTGCAGGAAGTCTCCAGTAACATTCAGTGGTTTGGGAGACATCTGGTTAGTGTTCTATGCCATGAATGGAATCATGAATGTTGTGAAGAGCAGCGGTTGTGGCTACCTTCTGAAGAGCTGATGCACAGGCTGGCATTGTAGAGATATGGCTAGGTTCGGGAACGCTGAGATGTAGCCTTCCTGCATCATAACAAAGAGCCTGCTTACTACCATCTCAAGCCAAACCCTTGCAAGATAGAAAGGGTATTCAAACTCATTTCAGACCACTGTGCCAGATCTGCAAGTTTTGAAATCAATATGTTGTATAATTATGCATGTTTTCCTGTATACATGCTAAATATGTATTTTGGGGAGATTTTTTTTTGGAAAAATGTTTGTATTTACCCTTTTTCACATTCTTTTGTCCTGATCCCCTCCCGGCCTCCTACAGCCATAACTCTTTGTTAATTTTAACATCTCCCTCTCCATTATCTCTTTCTCCTGCTTACTATCATCTCCACCCAAGCACTAATCCACCCACCGTTCATCTTATTTATACATCCTTTTCTGCATCCTGAAACCATTTAGCCCTAATTACAGCTACAAGCCTTCATTTTGTTTCAATTACCCATGCTATTCCTTTAGATGGTAAGCTCTTGAGCAGGGCCCTCAAAAGCCCACCATTCCTCACTGGGACTCTGTTCCATAAGGCTAGATGGCAAGCTTACTGGGGCGCAGTTTCCATCTGCAGATGTGCCTGCATATATTAATGTATATTTATGTGCGATAACCACTCAATTCAAATTGTACAACACTGCACTTACAAAAATATATTAATAATAAGCAGCTAAATGAGTAGAGAATTGCTGGAGATCAAGGAATGGAAGGTTCCTGATTGAGCATGGGTGTTCGAGAGGTTGGGAAGGATTAATGGGAATAGCAAGATAGCAGGTGATAAATCAGAGAAGAGGTATTCTAGGAGTTAGAGTTTAGGCATAGAGGATAAAGATTTTAAATAGCATTTGAATGTTCATGGGTTGAATCCACATTATCGCCAGGTCACAGTATGATTATGCAGATCCTCAGGGTTAGAGCGTATTGATCTGACTGCTCCATATTATATCATGATATAATATCATGATGATATCATGATCATGATTGTATTCTTTACAAAATGCACGTTCAAAGTTCCATTGCTACAAAACCTTTAGCAGAGAAACTTGCTTTCCTGGTGAGATATTGGCATTCTATTTTACATATACAGTGCAGGTTTCATCTTACCAGTCTGATACCACAGGCTCTCACATTTTAATTTATACCACAAAGCAACATCACTCAGTTTACGGAAATATTCTAAAAAAGATCACTGGTTTTCTAAGTATCTGTGCACAGTAAAAAAAAAAACCCGAAACATTTTAAAGAATGTTGTATTTATTTTTTCACAGAACCTGGGTAATAGACAAGCATAGTTATTTTAAAAATGTACATCTTTGAAGTCAATTCAGACAGTTTGGCAGGCAGCAGCATTGAAATGAAATCTGCTGCATTGGTGATTTTGCCCAAGTTTGGAAATGTTACTTACAACATGAGATTGGTAAGAAAATGGAACCTAATTGTACAAAAACAGCTGTGATACCTCTAAAGTCGTCTTCTGTGTACAGATGTGGAAAAAAAGATACAGGGCACTAAATTATAGCATTCACTACATAATTCTGATCTGCACCAACACCAGAAACCATTAGTTCAATCCATTATTAAAGAAAAAGAAAGTGAAAAGTAAATTGTTCCCCCCCCCCACAAAAATCTTTGACATCTGCATGTAACCAATCCGTAGCAAGAAGACAGCGGAAGTGTAACGGTGAAGGATTTGTCGCTTGAAGAGCTTCAAATGTGCCCATTTAATTCAGGTTTAAAAAAAAAAAGATTCCTAACAAGTAACCACACACACAAACATTGGGAAGGAACCAAAAAAGGTTAAAAATATAACCTCACTAAATATAAACAATAGTCTGAGAATCAAGCAAACGAAAAAAATAAGAACAAATCTGTGTAGAAGCTGATTGTGGATGTGCTCTAATAGACTTGTTTGCAACGTCATGCAATCTTCTATTGGGCCAACGTAGCAGTCCCTAAATGTCACCAATTCGATATAAATTTGCAGATACTACCTACAGGGTCATACAACTTGCAAACATGTTGTTTATATTATCTAGAGCATGTGCTGGAATAATGTATTTCCCAACTTACCCCTGTCCCATTTGTTTGATAAATTTGGATTAACCCCTTCATGTACAGGCTCACAAGGCATTGTTTTTAATGGGTTCAAGGACAACCCATTGTCCTTAAGAGGTAATGCACCTTTGTGTATTAGTTGAGAGGTGGGAAGCCAGATGGGAAGACCTCTTTGCAATGCTGGATTACAACTCCCAGTATGAGATCTATAGGTTGAACCCGCGTGACACTCAAAACCTACATTTTCTTCAAAGTGACATGAGAAATCATGATGTTTACCATATTTGCTGTCAAAAGTAACAAAGAGGTAAGCGAAGGGAAACAAAATAAAGGATCTTTCATGGGCAGAAAAGTAATACACTACAAGTCCCCTGTGTAGATTAAATATACAGTTCCTGAATAAAAGAGGCGAGCAAGTGTATTTCCGCTTCCTGTACCAGATGCTTTTATTTGCACATCTTTCCGCCACTGAAACCCTTTGACAGAAGCTGTTACAAGTTGTAGTACTATAAAATCTTAGAAAATGCAGGTATCTCAGTCATTCTATAGATTAAAAGGGATTTTTTTTTTTTACTTTCCAGATCACTACATCTCTTGATCTTGCAAGTTATTTTTCCTGTGTTTATTTCCTGCACTCGGGTTTACGAACACTCCTTTGAGCTGGGTTTTAGCATCCGTGTGACATCATTATTGCAAAGGATAAGGAGTAAGCGATACAAATGCGTGTTTATATTTCCCATCCGGACGGGTACCACAATATGTACAATGTTTTCTATTTTTTCGGGTCTTGTTACATATTTCATTCCAGTTTCTAAAGGAAACAGCTGTGAAGCAAAATATGCAACAAGACATTCTCTGGCCAATAGTAAGTTTGTTTGTTTTTTTTAAAAGGAAACATATCTAAACTTGAACTTGTTCCGACCAAGTCGATTGTTTAAAAAAATTAAGTTATGACTTTGGGGTCATCGGCTAGGATGACAAAACAAAAACAATTCCCATAAGAACTGACATTTCTAGACCACTCGTCGGACTTCGAAGAATCTCTTCAGGTAATAGATCTGTCCCAGTGTCATAGCGACAAGAACAAGAGCTTCGAAAAAGGACCAGAGCACCACTCTGCTGTTCGTGTTGTCGTTAACTGTAGAGAGAACACAGCAGGTTTAGTACCATCAACACTTCGATGTAATACATGTCTAAGAATAATCAATAAATACATTAAGAACCAATAGAACTAGCAGCTGAAATTAAGGTCACACTACAACATTAAACAGCAAAGCTGTTCCTGCTAGAAGTGCCATTAAACCAAAAACCACATTCTGGAATCTTACATAAATACACGTGTGCTTTAAAGCACCCGCTGGAATAAAATAAATAGCCCATAATTTACTAAATAAAGCTTTTGTTTCCTCTCTTCATACAAGCATTGCTAGCAGGCATTCAAGTTAGTCAGGAATATTGTATGCCATTGAATCAGGAACTTGTGTAGTCAGACAAACAGCAGTTTGGTCGCCACAGCTTTCGCTCCAATAGTATCTGATTTTAAGGAATATTGGAAATCTCAATAAAGAAGCAATTACTAAAAGTATATGAAGAGAGAATAAAAGGATTATTTAAGATTTTGTTCAGTTTGACAGTTCAGTGATCATTGAGCTGTGCATGTATATACCCATTAAGGTTGTGGCTGCTCGGACATTCAGTATGGTTTTCCTGCCAGATGGAAACCCATGGCGCTCAAACTTTAGTTTCCATACTGCTTATATCTCTGGCTTGCAAACGGTTTAAGGATTTAGGTTACTTACTTGCTCTATGTATCCTTTCTCGTACTTCCATGTATTCCTGTTCATGCTTCACAGCTGTCATCGCCACCGCTAGCTCGTTGATCATCTCTTCTAGCTTGTTCTGATGTGCTACAGGACATTTAAATACAGAGAAATTAAATTAAAAGACTACGAGTGGGAAAACGCATTAAAAAATGATAAGAGTCTAATAGGAGTCTATGAATACATAAACAGCACCACTATAGCCAAAGAGGGTAGGTGCAGGTCTCTAAACTAAGACCCCTTAACAGTCCTTCGAAAAAGATAAAACAAACTTGTTTGTAAAGCAAATCTGTTTGTATTTAGCAGCTAAAATACTTAAACTGCCAATAATTTCTGAAAAAGTTTAATAGATTGCCAGACTAATAAACGGTTCAAAGAAATCATATTTATGCAGAAAAGAAGCAAGAGCTCATTCTGGAACACCTTATGGGATGGGACCCAATAAAAAGCATGCTGACTCAGCAGCACCAAGGTACTCCAAAAGATGCAATGTTAGGCCTTGTTAGGAAACTACTAAACACGGTCCTATCGGTCTATAAATCAACACACATCGTTCCCATGCCAACACTGAGAGGTGTTAGAGAAATGGAAGCGCAGAACATTATTCTCAACAAAAAGCAAGTTCTCACACGGTAAAGCACATACCATCCCATGTATCACGACCACCTATGAGAAGTGCAAGACGTTAAAACAGATCATTTGTAATCTCTAATACGTAATTAGGACAGAAAATCTGAGTACCAGAGTGAAAATCCTGGCTGAATTACATGAGGTCATCTTGCGGCTGGTGCACAAAACTTGACAAACCTGAATGGCGTGTCTACTAAAAGCTTTGCTGAAATTCAGGAATTATTTTTTTTTGTATCTACAGTTTCTAATAACTATCTATAAAGTGTTTTTACTTGCGCCTGATTACAACACTGCAGAATTTGTGTTGTGTGTTGTGTAAAGCTATCAAAACAGTCTATCTAGTAAGAGTCCACGATGTGACAGATATCTGCTGTTGTATCTACCACAACCCAAATTAAAAGCATCCCCACCTTCTGTTTCCATATCTTGGCCTTTTGGTGCTTCTCCAATGTCAATAGTAAACATCACTATCTTGGGAGTCATCGTTGACATTCTGTTACTAAAACAGAATTTGTAGGTTCCGTCCATGTGGGCAGCAAACGTGTATTTTCCGCTCGACTCTCTATCGCCTTTATATATGCCTTTATTGTCTGGCCCAGTAATCTGAAACAAACAATCGGTATTAGTGTTTTACGCTAGTATGTAAATACTGCAACTCTGAAAACAGTAACCAAATCCGTGAACAGTGCATAACTCTGAAAAAGAGAGATTATATATATATATGTATATATATATATGTATATACAAAATTACATTTTATTGGTTTTGGAAAGCGTGGTGTACCAGTTTTCACAGCCGGTCCACAGAATAAAATCTGTCACATAAATAAACAATAATCAAAGAAACAGAACTAAAAGCACAGATCCAATCAAGTGTATACGTCCATATAAGTCTAAATATACTGTTTACTTTTTGATATGCTGGAATAAAAGGCGATAACGAGGATACTCATTTTAATTCACTTTCTAACTCTCCTACAGATGGAGTTCAAATCTTACCTTACTTTCTACACCTGGTCCTATATCACAAAACATCACCATCGTCTTCTGCACTTCCCTTAGACAAGAGCCAAGGTACTTTGGTCACAAAGCGGAGTAAAAGTGATAGCTGTAATGTTTCCCGTGCCTGGTAGATTTTAACACATGCTTTTAGGGTGTCATTCAGACGTAGTTAAACTATTCCGCTCTAAGATTCTGGTGTATTTGGGCGACGCTGTGCTATCATTTCTCTCTGGATCTACCCTTGTAGGACTGTCAGCTCTCTATGGACCATGAAACCGCGCATGAGAGGAAAGACTGGGGTGAATCTATGTATTAATCAAAACTGTCAATGGAGAAGCCTTATCCATTGACAGTTTTGATTAATACATATATTAACATGTATGCGTATGAGTTACATACACACGGTTCTGTCATCTAAACAGAATGCACTGATACTTTTAATAATTTCAGATGACCCTGTTTTAACTTGTCAATAATACAGCACCCAATAATCTGCCATATGCTGCATCGAAATATTAGCAATTCTCAAAGAGTCTTGTTGGCTATTGATTAATTGCTATGCAGGGGCACAGGAGGCTGGGATGCTTTAGGTTGGGGGGGGGAAATCCTGTACATGTCTTTTGCATTGGCTTCTAAGAACTTACTTCTAGGATCTGCCGCATGACGCCACTGATGTGACAGTCACATTACTTATATGTCAAATATCCCCTAAATGACTCAACTGCTAATATGCAGCATAATAGACCAGATAGGACCAATTATTCTGGAAGCCACCAACACTCTTGAATCGTAGTACACTGGAGTACAGGATCTGGGAAAGAGACAGCTCTACTTCGAGCATATCCCTTGTGCGAGGCATAAAGGGTGAAGTATGGAAGGTGTTTTGGGATAACCGTCTTATTGCCCATTCCAAACCACAGGCATAGCTGTCCTCCTGCCTATCGCTATCGCATTGCGTGGATTATTATTACTATTACCGGTAATTGTTTCATATATCACCATCAAACTCCGTAGCGCTGTACGATGGTTAAATACGGATCTTTACAATGATGCTTCTGTGTCAGACCGCCTTAAAAGAACCATTCAATATAGGAACATCAGTGTTATTAGCTGGTGAAACGGCCCTTTGGACAGCCCGGGGTCAGAATGCGTTAGACTGAGAACCTGTAGATTGCAGGTAACTGGACCATGCAACCAGCAGCACCGTTTATTATAGAATGATGTAACTTGTATAGAGATATATGGGCCATATGTATTTAATCTGAAAGCATTGAATCCAACTCTGCTTATCCTGGTATCCACATTATACAGGCGATAATTACCGTACCGGATCATTGCTATGCTAACGTACTGACAACACCTTAGACGAGCCGTTAGACCGGTATCCTCCAGGTAAAGCCAAGCACCGACATTATGGCCTCTATACCAAGGGCTTAACGATGTCTTACATAGGGAAGGAAGCTGAAGGCCTCGCCGTTTAATGAGGCGTTGTGAGCTTAACTCACCTCCACGTCAATGTCTAAAAATCCTCCCTCCGCCACCTCGAAGATAAGGCCCATCTTGGTCCCGGACGTGACCTGCTCGAAAAAGCATTCTTCGGCATGGGCGTCAATGCTTACGAAGTATCCATTGGCCGTGGCGGAGAAGAAGGCGACTAAGGCCAGCAGTTCTGAGAGGGTCAGCATAGCGAGGCGGTAAGAAGTGAGCAGAAGCCGGGAATCTAGCTACAAAGTCTGGGCCTCACTCCGAAAGAGGCGTCACCGCTCTAGACAGCCGCGGAACGAGCAGCGAGTGCCACGTAAAGGCTCTACGGAGGCCTAGCCGGAACAAGACAGCTTCCGGGTTACCCACTCTGATGGGAGACCTGGCAAACGAAGGCTGCACGCTCTCACCTCACGTCATATCCCCGACGAGAATAAGTGTGAAGCCATTTTGAATGAGGGCAAATGTGAGTGTACAACCTCACACAGGCCAAATACTGTAACATAGAGTATAATACTAGCTCAGTATATGGCAGCATTAAGTTTAACTGTGCAGTGCACTTACACATGCTAACAGCTTGTCTATTTAAACAATTTCACTGTAAATGTATCTAGACATTACATGTTTCTGACCAACATAAAAGTCGTGCTACCGTTGAATAACTCATTGAATTCTGTGAATGTATTCACCTCACATACTCCAGGGCATACTTTACACACACTTTACATATATGGAGTTAAAAAGCATATCATGTAAGCTTTGAATGTGTTTTTCTTTTGTTATTTTATTTGAACATGTCTTGAAACATTGTAGTGCAATGGTGAGATTGAGGAAGGGAGAGGGAGATGGTAGACAGATGGTAGACATCTATAGACATCTCCCTCTCTCCCTTCCTCACTCTCACAAAAGAAAAACACATTGGCATATAGAGTGGCATATAGGAGAGTATAAGGCATATCAAGGAGGCAGAGTGTCATCTAAAAATGTTTGCAGTAGCAAATGTTTTGATTCCAAAACCAAACAGTGTACATGTATATGTGTGTGTAAGGGCAGTGTACATGTATGTGTGTGTGTGTCAGGGCAGTGTACGTGTTTATGTGTGCGTGTAAGGGCAGTTTATATGTATATGTGTGTTCATGGGCAGGTGTGTGTAAGCACAGTGTATGTGTATATGTGTGTGTGAGGGCAGTGTACATGTATATGTGTGTCAGGGCAGTGTACGTGTATATGTGTGCGTGTAAGGGCAGTGTACTTGTATATGTGTGTGTAAGGGCAGTGTACATGTATATGTGTGTGTGAGGGCAGTGTACATGTATATGTGTGTGAGGGGACTGCCTGAGCACTTCACAGAAAGCACCTGATTCCATTTATTGAAGGTAAAGAGTTACTAAAAACCTATATCAGCCATGTGAAAAAGTAATTGCCCCCTAAATCTGATAACTGGTTGTGCCACCCTTGGCAGCAACAACTGTAATCAAAGGTTTACAATATTTGGCAATGGGTCTTTTGTATCGCTGTGGAGTAATTTGGGCCCACTGTTCATGGTAGAATTTATTTAATTTTCAGCATTAACTGCCTTTCTAAGGTCATGCCACAACGTCTCAATTGGATGAGAAGTCAGGGCATGTGCAATGGGGCACACAGCCGCCCGCTCAGCAGCTGCATCCTCCGGGACTGGTTGGGGGGATCACGGATCTCTCTAACTAGCTTAACAGCGCCCCGTGGTGAATCACATTGCTGCCAGCAGTGTGTGTGTAAAGGCAGGGGAGTGTAAGGGCAGTGTAGGTATTTGTATGTTTGTAAGCTAATGTGTGTGTATATGTGTGTAAAGACAAAAGACAAGTGTAAGGGGCAGTGTTTGTGTGTAAGGGCAGTGTATGTGTATATGTGTGTTTATGGGCAGTTGTGTGTAAGGGCAGTGTATGCATATTAATGGGCAGGTGTGTGTAAGGGCAGTTGTGTGTAAAGGCAGCGTGTATGTGTGTTTATGGACAGGTGTGTGTAAAGGCAGTGTATAAGGGCAGTGTAAAAACGATAACCTCTGGGGGCACAATTTTCCATCCTTGCCTTGGGGTGCAAAAGGAGCTAGCTACGGCTCAGCTTCAGCCATTTAGAGTTGAAATTGCTTGTGTGCTTTAGATCATTGCTGTTGCATAACCAAGCTTTAAGTCACAAACTGATGGTCGGACATTATCTTTTAAGATTTTCTGGTAGAGACTAGAGCGCAGAATTCATGATTCCATCAATTATGGAAAATGTGAGATGATCCTTTTTGTTCTTTTTGGTCAGCAGTGGTTTTCGCCTTGCAACTCTCCCATAGATGCCAGTCTCTTTCTTGTTGTAGAATTGGGAACGCTGACCTTAACTGAGGCAAGCGAGGCCTGCAATTCTTTAGATGTTAGTTTGGGGTATTATGTGATCAGCTCGATGTGTCGATGCACTCCTGGACAATTTGTGGTAGGCCAGTCACTCATGGGAAGGTTCACAACTGTTTAAATTTTTCTTAATTTGTAGATAATGTTCTGTAAAGTCCACCCAAAACACTGAACATGGATCCTACTGAGTAGTTTGTGAGATATAACAGCTGTTGATGTCATCCAGTTATTTGTAAACTTGAGTTGCTTTGAGACTCTCCATGATAAGAACACCTGTTTGCTACATAGCAACACCTTCTGATAATCATTGAATGAGTAATGTTTCCATGCTGGCCAAATGTGTGATTCTATCACGCTAACTTTTCTTAGCACCAGTCATGTTTTGAACCTCTTCCAAACATGCCTGTATAGTCTCCCTGGAGTTCTTGCATGAGCCAGCTTGTGGGCTGGCGTTGTATTTATCACATGCATCCAGTTACAGACACAATACAGGCACCAAAGAGCTGGTGTGTGGGGGGTCTATCTTAACTTCTAACACTTCTTCTGGAAAAATGTTCCTTGCATGCGTTGCTATGTTCTCTATCTGTGATGATTACATGTTCCCTAAAAGTACATTCTGAAATTAATAACTGAAATGGGGGTTTGTATTCTTTCCAACTCAAACAGAAGGTTTTTTTTATAGAAGCTGACATTTTTTGTTAAGCTGTTTGGGGACAAAGTTGTCACTGTTAAGCTATTTGAGGAGAAAGATGGTAGTGTTAAACTGTTTGGGTACAAATATGGTACTCTTAATAAAGATGGCACTGCATAAAGATGGCACTGTTAAGCTGTTTGGGCACAACAATGGCACTGTTAAGATGTTTGGGCACAATGATGGCACTCTTAAGCTGCCTATGCATAAAGATGGCACTGTTAAGTTCTTTGGGCACAAAGATGGTACTGTTAAACTGTTTGGGCACAAAGATGGTACTGTATGTATGGTGAAAATGGTGTGTGAATGTAAAGTAAAAGTTGTTGTTACACATATCATGCTCACATCATTGACTTTAAGTTTTAAAGCATTTGCAACACAAACCACATGTAAATTTAAAGGGACCACTCAGTATTAAAGTGTACATGATGCCCCTCTACTACATGCAGAGTGTTTGAACAGTTTCCTGTGTTGTACATTTATGTTATATATGTTATATATATGACCATTTGTGGAATGGTCCATCTGTGTTTATATATAAACATTTGTGGGAAAGTACTGTTAGACTAGGTAACACTAGGGTTAGGGGGTCTGTGAAGAAGTGCTGTTGAACTAAGTGACTGTTTGGTGAAACTGGCTATTATGAATGTGATATATGCTTATATATGGATCTTAATCATCTCTAGCTAAGATTTATTATCTATTATCTATTCATATCTATTCATAACAGGTTAGTAGCAGTGCAACTACTTTCCTTATCTATGGTTTTGAATTAAGAAATTAAGACTAAGAAACCACACATGCATTTATCTTTTTTATTTTCTATCCGCCTGTCATTCATCCATAACAGTTGATGCTTATCTCAGCATCCTTGCTCAGATCCCATGTATTTGGCATCTCACCTGAATTGTTGATCAATAAACTTGCGTGAACCTTTTCTTGAACCCCTTTACACCACTCATCCACAAAAGAAAGAACCGTTAAAATCAAACTTAACAAGCCGAGTCAAGCTGTTGGTCGGGAGACCATACACACAAGTATGGCAAACTAGCTAAAAAAAAAAGATACCCAAAGATTTTTCATAGAAAATATTTTAACTGCACACAGGGCCTAAGCAGGTGGGACGAGGACCCCCGCAGGAACATGACTCCGTTACACGCGCCTCAGTGTTGGCCGTCTGAGTCACGTGGTGTGAGTACTGGTGCTGCGATGGCGGCTCCTGGCGGAGGCAGCTGGTACTGCACACAGGCGTTCCCTGATGTATCTGATAACACTGTGCGGCTTAAAGTTTGGGGACTCCAAATCATGTAATGCTCAGCCAGTAATCAGGTGACACATTTTTTTCGGGTCCACTGGTTGAGGCTCTTTTTCCCTGTTAATGTCTCCTGAATACCTGTCAGTACTAAAATTAAAAATTATTTAAAAAAGGAGCGCCATAAAGTTTTTCAGAGCACCCCAGACCCAAAAATAAATAAATAGTATATAATATTAATTCACACTAATTACCAAATACCCTGTATCCTTTGCAGCTGTAGATTCATCTAACAAATGTTTATAAAGACACCTGATTGTCTAATTCTGTGTAATGCTTTTCTGTACCTCCTAACAGTCCTGTTTTTTTCTTCTCATATCCTCTCCATGAAAAAGCCCAAACCTCACCTGCTGCTCCTGCACCCCACCTGGAAGCATTCCTGTCGCATCCCACCCCGGCACAGGAGTGTCGCTTCAACTAGATTGACTCGTGTCCGTTTTTAACCCGACCATGAAATTATAGAAGATCGTTGAGACCGAGGAGCGATAAAGGCAACATCAGGCTTGGAATATATCAGCTTTACGGCTGTTTGAGTGCGCTCACCTTTCTGTAAATGCAATCTGATTTTATTCTATCATATTTGGGTGAGATACTGCCCCTTTTCTCTATCCCTTTTCTCTATCACTGCATTCAGATCCAAAGAGTTTGAATATCACAGATTACTTGTGAGTGCCATACTTACCAGTGACTGATAAATCACACATCACGCTTGTAATTACTGGCTACACTAGCCAGTTTTTTTTTCTTTTTCCTCCCCGAATTGACACGAGCGCCCGTAAGTGGATGTGTTTTGGCAATTCTGTTAACAGCCAGAAATGTCCTTGTTTTCCATGAAAACAGCTGAGTGACCCGAAACTATTGAACGGTATTAAAGGGACAGTCCCCCTTTTAAATCCAGTAACAATTAAATGTAAATGAAAAACATAATGCTTCTATTAAATGTTTTTTTTTCTATGTACAAAGATCAAAAGGCCACTAATTCCAAATTCTTGCTAAAGCCCCGTCCCTTAATATGCCTGCTTTAATGCACGACATTTGGGTCGTGATTAAGGCTAAATGCCAACGATGAGTCCTGTTAACTCTGTTTGGCGATTGCAAGCTGTTGGTCTGCTGTGCAACGGCGAGAGGTTGTGATGTAATAAGGTGATACATTGTAGTACATTGTTACTGGTTTGCACTGACACCTGTAATGGATTTGTGAATAATATAATCTAGTTAAATGTATACATATAGGGAGGGTGTGGCCCCCCAAAATTTGTCACTTGAAGGCCGATGATACCGCGCTCAGCCCTGGGAATAGGAGATGCTGACGAGAAAGGATGTGACGGACATGCTAAGGAATCAGACTGAACAGCATTGATTAGCGTAAGTCATTTTAAAATACATAATTTGATAATTATGGAAAAATAAAAAACTTTTAGAAATGAAGAATTATGGGGTCTGATATCACGTGAATGAAGTTAGATTTGGGGTCCCATTAAGTGAATGACTTTAAAAGTACTTTTATTTGGGCCATTCCTGTCTCCATAAATTACAATATGTATGTAAAGCTATCTGTGGATAAGGGCAGCTGTAGTTATACGAAGTAAACAATAACAAAAAATATGTAGGTGTTTCTCGAATTTATTCTGATTTTATGCTATTATTTGGAAACACTCTTGATATACTCGGCCAGGGCTTAGTCCATCCTTCAGGCCATCCAGTCTGGAGTCACAAAGGAAAAGCCAGAAAGACTCTGGCTGCTCGACAACGAGGAAGAGTCAGATGAAGATGAAGAGGACGTGTCCTCTGTGCTCAACAAAACTGATGGAAACTCCTGAAGTGTCTTCAAGCTCAGATTTGCTGTCGGCCGGTACGGGGGAGTTGAACGGCGGCTCTCTATATCCTCCCAATGAATGTCCTGAAAGAATGGATGCCGCCTAATACACCCCGTGATCCAGAGGCGATGCTGAGGATCTTTCATCAAAAGATGCTTCAGGATGTCCGCAGCATCTTCGGAGATGTCTTTGCCGTACCGAGGGCTTCCATTTACAATGGAACCCAACGCTGCCTTCTTGCATTTACCGTGATAGAACGGTAACCTTCCGTTAAGCATGCGGAAAAGAATCACCCCAAATGACCACCAGTCCACGGCAACACCGTATGCTTCCTTTAGATGTATTTCGGGGGCCATGTACATGAATGTTCCGCAGTGTCCTTTCGTCTCTGCTGCTCCAAAAATGCCTTCTGCGACAATACCGAAATCGCAGATCTTGGCATGGCCTTCTCCGTCAAGCAAGATGTTGTCCGGCTTCAGGTCTCGGTGTATAATTCCGCGAGCGTGGAGGAACTGGATGCCGCAGATTATTTCGGCTGAATAAAATGCAGCTGTGGTCTCGGGGAGGCGGCCCACCCGCTTCATATATGACTGGAGGCTCCCACCAGCCATATACTCCATCATGAATAAGGCGCAGGTCTGTGTTTGGAAGCCTGCATATCCATGGCAAAGGAACGGGCTGTCCCGAGCCATCTCCAGGATTCTCCTCTCCCTCAGTAGGTACTGGGGCTTTAAGGCTTTCTTGTGGATGATTTTGACCGCTACCATAGAATCTCTTCTAGGTACAGAAGCCAACATGACTTTTCCAAACGCCCCTTGTTCCAGCACTGAATGGAAGATGAAGCCGGAGGGCGTCATGGGGAGAAGGCTCCTATATCTTTTCGCAATAACACCACTTTCTACCTCATTTCTGCGTCTTCATGGGAACCATTCCCCTTCTGCGCTCCTCCAGATGTTCCTCCGCTCCTTCTTTCTCCCGCTTCCCCAGAATCTGGATGTTTTTCTTGTTGGATCTACACCGCTTTTTTTTCCGTTCGGAGAAGCCTGTGCTGGTTCTTGGGCGTCTTTTAGTCCACTTTGCCCTCAGACACAGGCTGCTCTCCTCCCTCTCATTAGCAGTAGGTTTGTTCCTCTTCCTCGCTCTCCCTCTTTCTTCCTCAGTACTGCTGCTCTCTTTCTTCCTTTTCAAGACAGGGTCTCTACTGGCCAGGTGCTCCTTGTTCTGATCCTTATTTTTTTTAGCGGTGTCGGCGAAAGCTGTTTTCAGTCTTTTGAAAAACTTCCGCACTTTTTCTGTGTAAATGGTATGAATGGGCTGGTTCGGCAGTGATTTGTGTAGTTGTGGCAGGAGGTGAACAGGAATAAATTCAACAATCACACATGAGAAAAAAAAATATATATAAAAATCTAATTTTTATACATTTATTAAACCAGAATTCTCAGTCACATTTCAGCCACATTTCAGAAGCATTGTGTCACCATGTGTGCGCGTATATATACTACCCCCTCTATAACTAACACACAACGTACGCTTTCACATTTATATCTACACATTCTCTCTCCCGCTCCTCCTCTCCCCCAAGCATCACAAACCTAAGCTGACAGAGGGAACCTCATATTAAAGTCAACGGACGGAGTGTGTATCTATATGTTTTAGTTACCAATTCAGCTAAAGTGAGAAAACACAAGGATTAAGACTCCATGGCCTCCTGGGCATTAAAGGGACACCCCAGTACCTAACTTATTCCATCCTCAACAGGCCCCATAATGTCAAATAAAGTGCATCAGCCCTGCATTCTCCAAACCCGGGACTTGTTGGAGGACGGCAGATACGCGTTCTTTGCTCCTATTAATGGAGGAATTTGGAAAACCAGGGAACATTTTGGCAGATATCCGGTCGCAAAACAGAAAAAAAACAACAACATTATGCTATGAAGTATAGAGAGACATATTGAGAAGCAACTTCATTTTTATTTTCTTTTATTAAAAGTATCGAAACTTTGACCGCTAGAAAGTTGCAATAATAATTTTAAATCAGGGCTGGAAAAAAGTTTTTATATTTTTTTTAAATTTTGCCTCCAGTTTTGAAAGCGTAGAGAATTCTACAGAGATGGCCGATTCTCTGTGGCAGGAGCGCAGGGAAGTCCAACTCAGAGACCGTATCATGTTCCGTCTCCAGGCTGAGGAGACATCATGGCCAAAAGGAATTCCCAGTCTGCAGGAGACGGTAACCGGGATGTTACTTACAAAAGTATCCAGATATAGGAAGTTATTCTTGTTACATTGGGGGTTTCGGTGATATTGTAGGCGGTATTCTAAAGTAATGTGAATAGAAAATTTTAATAGAGCATTAGTCCCTAAGATAAAAATACCTAAACATATTTATATTTTATTTAAAATAAATGAACTGAGGGAAGATATTGTTATTCCGAATTACTGCTGCCTCGGAGAAGACGATGAAGATGACTTTACTATTAATGCTTATATCATGGCATATCATGGGACACAGTGGCATTTAGAAGGTTAAAAGGCATTTCTGGGGCACAGTGGCTAGCCAGGGGGCAGATGTGCATAACTGGGGGGGCAGGTTGTATAAAAAGGAAATAAAAACAAAATATTTTTCTCAATCATAGCTTTTATTAACAAACAATTGTTCACATAGTTTACATGAATTAACATTTACTGGTAAAACTTTTTTCCTATAGGGTTGTCTTATATTCAGGCTTTTTCTTTTTTTTCATAAATTAATATTCAGATTTGTGAAAAGCTCCTTCCTTACTGGATATTTGTTTACCCATTAATCTTCTGATTTAACTAGTCCTCATATTCTGCATGTTCTTCCTATGACAGCGTCATCCGAATTAAGAAGTTAAGATGCACCGCTGCTAATGTTTGTCATTTATCGGATCTTCCAAACAATGCATTTTTATATAAGACCACTTATTAAAAGCTATGCATTCATTTCTTCCATTCTAGGGCTTTCCTCCCTGCAGCATAATCTTTTGGTAGAAAGAAGCATTTTTGGCTTTACTAACCCTTGTAAATAAACTGGAATCAGACCTCTGGGGCAATTGTTCCATGTGGCCCTTGGTTGATCTGGCCCTGGTGGCACCACTTTGAATCAAAAGTGTCCTTTTTACACAATCTCAGTATTATTACATTGAGAGGACCCCAGAGCAGAATTGTTTGCTGTTTTTCCCCGGAAGGGGGATTTATTAATAATCCCTTATACTTTGCAGCTGCTGAAACTATCAGGTTTGGATTAGCGCCAATAAATCCATTTTACTTGTTGTTATATCAAGGGATTTTCATAAAATTGTGTAACGTCTCATCTTTTGGATACACTGACATTCACTGTCCTCACTCTAGATCAGGGGCGTCCAACGTGCGGCCCTCCAGCTGCTGCAGGACTACATCTCCCATAATGCTCTTTCAGCTAAGGGGCTGGCTGAGGAGTATGGGAGATGTAGTCCTGCAGCAGCTGGAGGGCCGCACGTTGGATGCCCCTGCTCTAGATTAACAGACACCTTACAGGGGTGGGAGACCCAAAAACAGCTACGCTGTTTAATCAACGGCACGGCCGTCCCTAGTTGGGGCCAGCATGTCCTGGGTTACCCTGTCCTTCCTGATGTGTCCTGTGTAAATTCTACATGCTTTTGGGCAACTTTATTCAAACATTTCAACCAAACTGACCATACCATACTGCCATCTCTGAAAGGCATTTAGCGTGGAATAAAGCAGTATGGAGGTTGTGCCGACTCCAACAAGTCCACCATAGTATAAATATATAAATATATATAACTGGCCCACTTAGCAGGGTCGTTGGAGCTCCTTCTCCCTTGGTCTTAGGCCTCATCCATTTAGCCCACGCCACTTAGCATACGTGACACGACTCTTCCGCGTCTATGGTTTGGAGGGATACATTTCCACGGGTTCTTGTATTAATACTCCTTTGTTCTTGCACTTTTCATCTGAAGTAGTGCTGGTCGTATCCATTCATGTCTCCCCGTCTAATTGGATGTGTGACTAATATATGAACTTTTTATCTTGGCTAAAAAAGCAGCTGGTTGATGCCCAGACCACCGAATGATTTCAATGCACGTCTGCTTCTACAATGATTGTTTGACAATAATGATCTCCTGCTCGAAATAAAAACGTTTTGCTTTTCACAATTTAATCTCAAGCCGGTATTGTGAAGGCTAAGAGGTCTTCAGGTGGTGACTTTGAAGAAACGTCAATGGCAACCTTTTCACGCGGAACAATTCATGCATTTAGTCATTGATGACCTGGAAAAGTAAGCTCAATAGAGACCTGATGAGATGAAATCTTATGAAATGACCAAAAATATTTTCAAATGTTGCAATAAGATATGCTACACCGAAGCCTTTTTGTTCTAGATAATAATAGATTTGAGAGCCTGGGTTATGAGTTTTATGTGCTGTCCCAGTCTATAAATGAAATGGTTAATTTGATTCAGTAAATGGAATACCTCGGCTACATTCTCTGCAAACAAGAGCCCTCAATATTTAAAATTCATACACTGTTTTAATGCAATTAAATGATTGAATGATGCCAAGTGATTGGCAGCATTTGTCCATGGCTGGCTTGTAGCATAAATCCATTGGCGAAACAGTCCTTCTTTGGGACCCAAGTCCATCTTTCCTCTCTTAATGTCCCTCTTTTCTAAGAACTTCTAAGAGCGTTTAGCAGGTATGAAGCCACAATGATGTGCATGTAATCAATAGAAAATGTCTTAATGAATAAATTGAGTAAATAAAATAACTCACTCATCTTCTAAAGGGGTTACATAAAGACTTAAATGTAAAACAAAATATCCATAGAGCTTTAAAAAAGAGTTTTATTCCAGGTTGACACACATTTTACAAATTTTCATTCATTGATTCATTCATTCATTCATTCAACTCTTTATTGTGCCAAAAAACAGTCCTTAAAAGTTGTCTTATTTTGCTCACTATGGCTTCCAGAGAATACACACATTAATTAACGCATTAATTAACGCAGAATTATGATAAGAAGCCCAGCGGGACATGGTTATCAGTAAGATCTTTGCTAACCATCTCATGGGTTGGGGAGACCGAATGGAGTAATCTTAGTTACAGCATCGAGTGACTCCCAGCACTCAAGCAGCCCTGCAACCGTACAGCCCCTAAATCCAATCTGTGGCAGCACAATATTAGCATGCCGTATTAACACGTCACACCGTCCAATGAGAAGCAAGAAAAAGGAATCTACTTTGATCAAGTGAGAGATCTCGCTATAGCCCACCATTTGTCTTATTAGGTCCCATATCATTTGGATGATCCGAGGTGAACATTTACAATTTTTGCCGCAAAAAGTATTTTGTTTAGAAAACACGTTGTTTGTTCCTCTAAACATACAGTAACTACAGCAGAGGCGTCGGATCCCGTTTTTGTCTGTAATTGAAATGAATTAAACACGCTTTAACTCTGTTTAAGTGTCTTGTGGCAGTGGAAGAAAAGCTTTTATGTCGGGTGTATACGACGTCCTATCAAGTAGGAAAACAGTCCTAAATCGGGCTTTAACAGAGAATTAAGAGGAGATGGAACCCAATCCCTCGTGCGCCGTACAAGGCTCCCTGATTATCAAACATTTGGAATTAAAATGGATTGTTTTACGCAAATTCTGACCTTCTGTACAAAATCCAATCGTAAAGAATTCAGTTCTTCGTTTGTTTAAATGGTTTTCTCCTTTTTATGGCAGATTAACATAAAACAAATTATTTTTTAAAAAAAGAAATTACCCCTGCATAGCCGAAATCTCATGTTTTTACTTTGTGTCCCAATTATTGTACTTGTGGAGTGAAATTAAGAGGGTGATAAGGAGTCAAGGTGTTTGGTAGACTGAGGTCAGATAACAGAGCGAGAACTCGTACCAATGACTAATATGCAGCTGTCAGAAAATATTATATATAAATTATATATAAATATATAAAGAGCTGTTAAGGAATAAAAATCATACAATACTTTTTAAGTACTTATTTTAATCTAATACCAGTAATAATAGTAATAAAAATTGTGCAAGATTTAAGTGTTAAGACTGGGAAATAAAAATACAGTGAACATCGCTTGTATGTCAATTGAATAAATTATTATTTTGGAAATTATATATTCATATTTATGTCATTTCCCCCCTGAAAATTTTCTAAACTAGTAAATAATTATTTTTTTTAATGCAATATTTTTTTAATGAATAAAAACATTAATAAAAAAAAAGCAGGAAATAGATACATAGAGCAGGCGGAAAAGAATTGTAGTAATGATTGTGATATATACAAATTCCATATAATACACGTAGAATTCATTTATAAAAATATGGCACATGGACTGAACATCGGACAACATACAATCTATTAAAGAAGAACAATGCTCAGAGCTGCTATTTTTGATTTGAGCTGAAACTGTCCACTTTCATATCAAAACAAAAAAAAAAGTTTGTGACCCCATGTAGATTTTTAGACTGCAATTAATGAATATTATTGTAAGCATAGGGGTTATGGACCATGGCCATGCATTCTATAACTAACGAGGACTTCATTCTTCACGTTCCGTCCTCTAAGTAAATGAATGAAACTGCTGATTTTTATTGTTTTGAGGTTAATTCATTTGAATAACTCCTTATCTCAGATTCCCGACTGTCATTCTATTGACTCGGTGGAGTTGAATATATGACTTTTGAAAGTATCCTCTCTGAAATAATGTAACTTTTAAGACGGTGAAATGTGGGTTAATTCTGCATCGCGTCCGTCCGTCCGTAGGGAGGCCCCCAGCAAGCGGCTTAGAGGAATCCTGATTTATTTGTGTTACTATAAAAGGTTCTAGTATAAACTGCTGCCATCATTTATCAGCGTTAGAAACCTACCGAGGTGCATATTAGCTGTACATTAATCCTCCATATTTACACGGAAGTGCTAAACATTATCAGTCAGCTTTGGCGTCTCTCAAATCGAATCTACTTCTTAGTCAATGGCTTCTGTTAGTTCTCCGAGGAGAACTGTTAGTTCCAGGAGCAGTCATTGATCGTCAGCATGAATGGGATAGGCACGAGACTATCGTAGGCCTTATGATACGTCGACCATGGGGCAGAACCGATGGGCCGAATAGCTTTCCAGCGACCCCTGTTTCTGAGGTATCTCCGAACACATAATGGATGAGTTAGGATCTGCTCCAGGTACTAAGGGACCCTAAAAAAATATTTGGGGGTATATTTAACCCAAAACAATAAATAATAATAAATGATGAATTTTGACATAGACATATTTAGGTTGTCGTTTGAATTTTACGCTGGCTTCCGACAATTAAAAGTTAATGAACTACAGTAAGAAATTTGCTATTTTTTCACCCTGCTGTGACCTAACCGTCAAGTCAGCCATATTGATTAAAGATGCAGCAGCTGTGACCAGTTTAATGTATATAATAGTTACATTTTTGTGTGGTTCATTCTGGAAACGTATAAATGTCCTGCAGGAGGTGCATTCGTCCGAATGCACCTCCTGCACATGATGTATTCTTAGGATTACTCAAAGAGTACTTTAATATGCATTATTCTGTAGTAGGGGTGTAAGGGACATTAGGCTGTTCTTTTAACGAACCCTTTGCTACCTCGACTCACCCAATGCTATGTAAATGGAGCGATTTGAGATGAATTTAGATCAGCATAAACTTTAGTAAACATTAGCTAACAAACCCAAGCGTCAACATCTAAGACATCAATGCTCTTTAATGTAGGCTTATTATAGACTTTTTATGGTCTGTTTCTATCATTTCACTTTGATTAAGTGGTATGACCTCGTCTTGTATGGTATTAACAAAACCATTCAGAGACGCTTATACGCATTAATAAATATATATATAATTTCCTTTCAATGCCCCTCAAAATGATCAATCTGCGGATGGCTAACTTGTGTAAAATGTCTTGAGAATGTAATAACTCTGTGATGTGTCCCTCAGAATAATTTGGAAGAACTCCAGACACCAGCCACTTTGAGTAGCATTCTTATGTGAAAATTCTATTTCTATAATTTTGTCACAATTGTAAATTGGGCCTTTCACGTAGCCATGGGAAAATTTTGAAAAAAAAAAAAGAAAATAATTAGCTCCTTTGAGAAAATGACTAATGAGACCAAATGTTTTTTTACTCTACCCCTAAATGTAACAAATGACATGAATGTTGTGCATTAGCCAAACTAAAACTTTATTTCGAGTGAATTCATTTAACCCTAATGCAAAAACAGGACCTTAAGGTGGACAACAGTTCCAAGTTGGTCCATCGCGCCAGCTTTTTTAACTTCATGCTATGTGCCGCCTGGCACACGTATTCAATGAAACATCTCAGTCTACTTAATCCTGAGTACCCGTCATAAGGCTTGCCATTTTGAAATCTTCTTTTTGTTCTGTCCCAGCTGCCCTTAACCCTCTCCCTACCACTCTACATATTTCTGGGTAGTTATTGGCCCACCCAGAGTTTGTCCCTCTTATACGTCAACCTAGTTCTGGTCACCTTGACCCTAATTCCACCAGTATCTACCATCTTCCAGTTCCACCACTGTCCATGTATGGTCCATACCTCTACTCTCTCGCCCTAGACATTTATGACCAACTGCCCTCTCTCACCACTCAGTCCGGTCTCTTGTCCTACTAGTCCCAAGCTGGTCCCAGTCTCTGCCTATGTTCTGGGGGCCATGTGCCCTATCTCTTCATCCACTGCGTAGAGACCTTCCACAAGAGACTGCTCTCCAATCTAGGTAGATCTGAAACTGTTTTGCTTCTGTAAAACAATATTTCCCATTGCTTTGAAGATGTACCCCTTTGATCCTGCTGTTTACTTGCTCTTGTCCAAGGCTTAATGACTTCCTTTTTTGGTGATACTTACATTGAGTTAATCAGACAAAAAAAAAACGTGTATTAGTTAAATAACCGTGAAAAAAAAAAGAACATTAGCAACCGTAGCTGTGGAAAATTGCCATCATTGTATGTAGCTAATTGTATTTCCAAAATGAGTACAACAAAAATGTGGCTCGGCGCTTAGTAACAATACATCTTCTTTTATCTGCGAGTTATTATTCATCTGATCTTTTCAATGCCTTTATCTACGGTACATTGTAAAATACACAGACAGAAATTTGTGTTCAATAAGATCATATAGCACAAAAAATCATAATCAGAGAGGAAAAAAAATATGCAATGGAGTAGATTGAAGGAACATATTTGTTCCTAAATCACAAGAAAAAATATAGAAATGGAATGTTATGGAATATTTTTTTGTGTGATTGTGTTATTGTAACACAAAATGAAGAATTCATATTTATGGAAAATAATATTAAGGGATGGATTGCGTAGATTGCGTTCCTTTTGTCACACAATATTTCATTCTAGATTTTCAATCATTGCTTTCCTTACTTTGATCGCATCTTTCATAGAGCCAAAGAGTTTTGGTACAATCACAATATTTGAGACCCTGTGACAAAACTATGCATTATCCGGAAGAACATTATTAATTATTTGTAATAAATTCCTGTTTAATTATGAATCAGCTCGCAGAGGTTTGAACTTCATTATGTAACGATCATCTCTTCTGGAAACACCGTCTTTAGTAATTAGACTAGAGATGGAACTACAAGCAGCTCGAGCCACCATGTTGCCTCTATATCTGGTGTAGATGGGATGGATCTGTTAATAGCTAAGATCTCTTTTACTTCGGATTCTTCTTTTTGCAGTTAGAGTAACATGACACTGTGTTATGACATCATAACCATCACACACCTGGACACCCTCACAAAGTGAGTGAAGATATGCTTTTTAAGATAAAACATAGCTTTTAATAACACAATGGAATTTCCATTAAAACCCATCATACTTTTTATGCGGAATATTCTCCCGTTGATGCCAAACTTATATAGAAATATATTTGCAAGTCATTCCATCAGAGAAGAATTATTACCAAACTCAAATGGAAAACCATCCACACCATGAATATGGATATGTATGGATTTTTTTTTTTACTATTTATATCAAGATCAGATTATTGTCCTTTATTAACAAAATTAATTCAAGAAAAATTATAGCCGTTCATCAATAAAAATATATTATTTGCAGACATCGACATTAGTCCTCGTATTATTAGTCTCAGAGTAAAATCTTCCATTTGATGCAAATTAAAATAAATATTAGCGTGACCTTGGTTGACCTTACCAACCATCATCAAAAAGTCATGAAAATCTTCAGACAATTCAGGATGTTTCTTCCAAACATGGTCAACCTTTGTATTAACCTCCAAATATCAAGTGTGTAGCCTTAGCCTGGGGGAGACAAAGTCTAAGGTTTATCATCTTGAAAAGGATGAGCTATGAAGATGACATCAATGCCCTTAGTAATGCTCCGTTTTATATTTCATGAATAGTCTCAAGATTCTAAAATATCTTGCGAACAGAAGCCGACTCGGTCAACATGACCTAGCGAATTTTAATGCGTTTCATAAAGATTAAAACACGCCTGCATTTCTAATCTCCTGAATACCTGATGCTAATTCTGTGACCCTCATAGGAAAGTTCCCAAAAGTAAATTTGTTGCTATTGTTGCTCTAAAAATTGCACAGTACATTAACCCATTGTAGTATCATCTCTTCTATGATCCGAGTAATTAAGGTCCTAGTTTCAGTCGTGGCCAAAAGTTTTGAGGATGACAAAAATATTAATTTTCACAAAGTCTGCAGCCGCAGTTTAGTTGATGGCAACTGGCAGAGACTCCATCTAATCAATCGCGAAGTCCCTCTTTGCCATGAAAATCAACTTAATCCCAGCTTAATCCGTTGGGTTTAAACCATTAACTCCTTAATGACAAAGCCTCTACATGTACGGGCTCAAAATGCATTGTTGTCAATGGGTTTAGGGACCGCCCATTGTCCTTAAGGGGTTAATGGCTGAAACCCTGGTTATCCCAGTATAATTATGCATTGTGCCTAGAACATCAGCTAGTAAACACAGAAGGTATATGGTACAGCATTTACACCACGTCTGGATCCCATCTACAGAGTAATCATTGTCACTACAGGTCTGTTTGGACTTTGCTCGTCCTTAACTGCCCATTTCCATCACAATCTGAAGTCATGACCATGATACTATATTTCTTATTGGATTAGCAGGGACAGGTTAATAATACAACTTTGCAACGTTCCTGCAAAATCCTTGCTTAGTGAATAAGGCCCTTTAAATTGTTGTAACAGTGAAAGAATGGAATCATCAATCATGAAATTGATATAGATTTGGGTTTGTAACAAAAAAAAAAAAGACTTAAATTCTGCCAACATGTAATGATACATAACAATGAACAATTTGTTCCAAAATCAAAATAATTGTCATTAAGCTGTAACTGCTCTTCCCGGATGCCCCTCATTATTTGTTCTGCGCAAGATAAATGGCAAATTATTTACATGCTTTATGCTGGTCAAACAAGAGTCAAGGGCTGCCAATAAAATAAAGAATAATTCTGGAAAAAAAAATCCTCACTAAATAAATAAACATTCAGAATCATATGCTTCTGTTTTGCCGTTAACTTATAATGTAATTGTTTAAAGCACCAATAATAGAATCAGAATAATAGCCACGTTACAGATTGTTTTGATTTATTCTATTTTAGCAGCGTATCAAATATATGTATTGTGGCCAACATTTCAGAGTCTGTTTATTATTATTAATATTTATGTCACATAAACAGCAAGTATAGGGAAAAATTCCATTATCTGTAAAAAAAAGGTGTCTTAATGATAGAATATGACATCATATAAGAAATATTCGGCCCATCTGGTCTGCCCATTTTTCCCGTTTAAACCTTAATCAGCCGTTGGTCTCCTCTTGGATTCAGAAGACCCCAATCCCAAATCATTGATGGCAGATTTATCTAAAGATCCCTGAAGTCAGCGAAGCTCCTGCCCTTCCCGTGTCTAATTTCTTCTGCCCTGTCCACCCAGATCTGAACCCTGGGCGCTGAGTATGTTAATGATATTCCATCCTCAATCAAGCATCCCCTTCATTAATGGAAAAATGACAAAGTGAGAGTAGGTGAGCTTATAAATACTTAGTGTATATCAAATAACTGTAAGTGTTGATAATCAATAATAATAATAATAATATACTTATATGTGAAAGTGTATGATCTCTTCTTGAATATTCGACCAGGTCACAAGATGATAATATACATGTAAAAGAAAAAAGGTGAAAACATAGCGTAACCAGTAGCTTCAGTATATACAGGAATCCTTATTTAAATAAAAAATCCAAATAAAATCAAAAAAATATGTATATGAAATATTTTATAAATAAATAATTTGAATTCTCATAAAAATATATAAAATGCAAATACAAAATATTTTTATATATTGAGAATTCAAATTATTTTATATATAAAATATTTCATATACATATTTTTGATTTATTTTGAATTTATTAAATAAGGATTCCTGTATATACTGAAGCTTTTTCTTTTTTCTTTTACATGTATATTATCATCTTGTGACCTGGTCGAATATTCATGAAGAGATTATACATTTTCACATATAAGTATATTATTATTATTGAGTATCAACACTTATGGTGATTTGATATACACTAAGTATTTATAAGCCCACCTACTCTCACTTTTCATTTTTCTATTAGCCCCTTCATTAATGCTGAATCGTGGGTTGCTCTCTACACACTTGAGCCCAAACACCCCTATACCCTTATTCTGTATTTATTATTCCAACATCATACAGCAACAGCCACGCACACACTCACTCACTCTAACACCATTGACTTAAACACACACTCACTCTAACACCATTGACTTAAACACACTCTTACACTCTGCCATCACCAGTGCAGCCTGCTCAGCTCTCCTGCCCCATACTTTCACCATCACATAACCCCACTGGGCACCTCGTTTTACACCAGTACATATCATAAACACAGATTTCCATATTCTAATGTTTTTTTTATGGCTGCGAGGGCACCCCAAAGAAAGAAAAAGACCCAAAAACGTTCAGGTTTTAAACATTTCTTCCAAGGTGGTTCCCAAACAGTCTACAGCAGCTGCTATGCCAAAAAGGCGCCAGTCCCCGAGCAGAGGAACGGTTCCAATGTTTTTCACCTACTCCTTGTGAGGTCATCGCAAGTACGTTCAGAAAATGTGACCTCCCTAGATTATGGCCACTTCAATTTATATTTTAATCCTTCACACTAAAATAAAATAACATTGCTCCACAACTATTTATACGCTATCACAATCTCTAATAATATTTACATTGTAAAATGTCCACTTTTAGCTGATTTCAGATGAAGGATTGAGTGAAATTTTTTTTGTGCTGGAATCGTTATGTTTACTTTGCATTAAAACCAAGAATCTCATAGCAAGTCATTGAGCTGATTAAACGTGTGATCCTCTCTGGAAACAGATATTTTTTTTCCCCTATCTTTGGAATTCCGTGCCATGCGCATTAACTTATTATGTGACCAACAGGGTGAGGAATTTAGCTGTTTGTTTTCAAAGCTTAAAAAAACCAGAAATATATTTTTTTTCACAGAAAGGTGACAGAAAAATGTAAAATAAGGGTGTTATCTTTGAACTTGTCTGGTTGACAGAACTGATGTGTTGTGCACCGTGGTGGGCTCCAGTTTTTCTGAAGACCACCTGGAACCATTAGATCGACAAGCCTTGCTGTGGAACCTGATGTCCATCTGTGGACACATTGCCCACTCCTGCTCAAGGTCCCATGATGGGATGTTGTATTGCTAGTGTTGACACCAGTGCCAGAGACAACTCATAATACCCCAAAAATAGTGTGGCAGGTACCCTAAAATTGGGAAATCCTTAAACATTTAATGTGAAAATAGCTTAATGTGGCTAAATGTCTCAAAACGTGTTCAAAACTCAACCAATTGCTTCATAATTTTGCACAACCAGTTTTTCACGATCTGAGCCTATCCTAGAAGTTTCATGGATTTTTGTTTCCCACGTTGCAAATAAGTGACATTAAGCTTGTTTTTGGGCGCTTACCGTGGCTTAAGGTAGAAAGAAGAACTTAAATTTCCTCCTAACTTTCTAGAATACCTATCCTAGAAGTTTCATGGATTTTGGTTCCCCCGAATTGCATATTTATAACATTTGGGGAGCTTAATGCAGATTTAACATACAGCAATAAGTTCAAATATTAACCAGATTCCTCCGATCTTTACACAATACAAGACTTCATCTATTCCGACATATCACAAAAATTTCAGGAAATGAAAGCATTTTAAAAACATTGTTCACATTTAACAAATATTTTTAAAAGGTTAATGTGAACGGCTTGATGTACAGAGAGTTTAATGTACTATAACATTATATGTGTCCAAACATTTGCCTTCCCAAACCTATAGTAGAAGATTCATGGAATAGGTTCCACAAATTGCAAATTATTATTTTTTTTGGAGAGCTTAATGTGGCTTAACGAACAAAAAATAATTCATCTAAGAGAGATCCTAAAACATTTAATGTGAAAATAGCTTGTACACTAAGATCTTTTTACATTAAGTTATTTGGGATTGTGATTTCTTTTTTTAACCCTTAATGACAAAGCCTGTACATGTACGGGGCTCAAAATGCATTGTTTTCAATGGGTTTAGGGACCGCCCATTGTCCTTAAGGGGTTAAATTTTTTTTAATTGGGATTAAGCTTTTGCTAGTGTTTTAGCAAAAATCCTGACATTTCTAGGATGCGTTTAAATGGTTAAATGGATCGCTCCGGTGATTTTAACACTTTTGTATCTAGGAGCATCATTTGAAACATCATTCTTAGTACTGCTGAATGCCCCAAACATTCCCAGAAATAAGTCTTTAATCATGGAAAATGTTGCCTCATTCATAATTTTTTAGGGAATGCTTACAGCACCTTTTTTTTAATTATTATTTTTTTTTTTAAACAGTTTTTTTGAATGATTTTCGGTTTTCGGCAGCTGTATATTTGCCGTTTGTATGTGTTTTTGCTCTGTTATCTTAGTCAGATCTACTGGACAAATACCCTGATGATGCTGTTTTGCGGTAAGCAATAGAATGGTTTAGTCTTAATCACCCAGTCGGACCCCCTGACTAATGAAAGTCTGTAGTGTAATGGAGTTTATTAGAATAGAAATAAAGAATCAGTTCAGTGAAACTTACTCCAAATGACCGACAACAATGGCAGCATCCATGGCAGCGGATAAAGAAACATTATTGGGAAAAAAGTGAAAAAATAGGTTTTTGTCAATGCCGACCTACATTCGTTTATACAGCATCCCATTTCATAAGACCTTTAATTGACATCGGACACCAAAGCGGGCGTTTGTACGTTGTTACCAAAAGGAATGAAAAGCCTTTATTCATGCAAAACTTCAAATCATAAACCACAATGACTGATCTGCAAAGGTTCATTTATTTTTTTTACATTGTTTTGTCTAATTGGGACAGCACCTTTAATGTACTGTAACACCAACACAAATATGGTTCCACTCGCCGATGTCATTTTAAAAATTAAAAAAAAATAATAATAATGACCTTCTATTTACAAAATTTAATAAAGTAGATGAAAATACCCTTAGATGCAGAAGTTAATATCCATACGTCCCCCCGACTTTAAATATGTAATATTGTACAATATAATATTCATCGTGTTAAGTACATTCATAGCATACATCGCTTAACCATCTCTAATACTGTTAGACAAAGCAAAATGTGCTATTATCGATCTGCAAATGGGTTCTTAGAAACACTTTATTATTTGCAACATTTTATATTTACAATATAAAATCTGATATATGGGTCTGCAAAATGCTGATTAAATACAAAGCTTTTCCTTTATGTTCCGTAGAAATATGAGTAATAATATTAAACTCTGGATTTAATTCACGATCGCGTGTGATAGGAATGATTTTGCTACAGAATAGGAAGCGGGTTCTATCAACGTAGTGGTTTTAAGTGCATCGATTATTTATTCTATTAAAAACGATAATGGAACGGTATTGCATACGACACAAAAACAAACGGCTTTCGCTATTCAATCAGCATTGCTAGGTACGCAATTTTTATTCTTATAAATCAATTTTATGTAATATACATAATCTTGAAAAAAATTTAACAACTTGCATTTACATTCATAAAATAGAACCAGGGACAGACGGACAATTTTTAAGTCAAGAGGAATGCCCAAATATACAACGGAATTACAATAGGGTGCCCCCCCGATATACTCATTCCAAGGAACCAAGAAGGCGGCTTAAGAAGTCAACGGCATAAGAACACAAAGTATCCATGCGGAGGATACATCCCACCCAAAGACCCGGCCCCCTGGACACTTAAAATAAAAGCAATCCAGGGGGCAGGGGCAGGCTGGCCTAGGTGGGTAGAGTGGGGCTTCTTCAAACAGGGGTGGTCTCCTTGGGTTAAGTGGGCTCACGTAATGCAGCCTTACCCTGTGGTAGGAGTAAAGGTGGTATTAGTATATGTGCGTGTGCTATTCTGTGTGTAAGTGTGTGTGTTGGTGCGTTAGTTTGTGTTTATGTTTATGTTACTTATGGGCATGACGGGGGCTACTTGGCTTAACTTGCCCTCTTAGGGCCAAAAGGTGCCAGCCCTCCTATCCACCAAGTCAGCCTACCCCTGAATCAGAACGTAATAGTTGAACACGGAACAAATACCACAAGACATACTGTTAAATAATTTACATTTGTAAGATAGAAAAGAAATACAACATTTAAGTGCAATGCGGGAATAAACCCCAGGGTTCATTTAAAAAGTTCATCGGCCATCTAAGCGATAATAGGTCGTGATTTCGTCTGATAAAGTCGTGTTTTCTTGCCGATAGGAAACCAGCGTAGCCGTCCGTACGTTTGTTATAGTCTGTTGGGTCATCGGTTCTGATCTCCTAACAACATGTACGGGTTAAATGACCATGGTCTCGGTTTGCAGGATCGATTGGGCCCTCGAGTTCCGCTGAAATTGCATTACGCTTTCTGAACCGTTACGGGAAATCGATAAACTGTGCAGTCTGTGATCTCGACTGATGTAACGGTTTAAACACAAACTATGCCATTTTCTTTTCAACTCTGCTTGCACCTAAATAAAAACAGACATTAAAAACTGGCATTAAAAAGGTTATGAAGTGCTACACATTTACTATGTAGGAATACATATATATTTTTCAAAATACTCTCTTTACAGTTGCCCTTGAATGTAACCCCCAACCTTCTAACCGACCTACACTGGGCAGAATTCTAGACGAGGTGCCTCATGTTGCCCATGCTTGCCGTTTGGCCAAATCCACAACGAACCAGACGCAAAAGTAACTTTTAAGTAGTTACTGAAATTCACAGAGAGGAGAATTACGTTTTATGTTACCAGCCGATTCTTCTCCATCTGCATAAAATCTAAGGACAAGGATTGTGACCAATGACTGTTTTGCCTGCTTGTCCGTTGACATGATGTTGCTTTCACTTCCAGTTGATGAAAGACTTAGCCAAAAGTCTTTATTATATTTCATATGAAATTATTAGTGTTAACCAAAAACTTTCGCTGCAGGAGTGTTGGGGAACTCACATGCTTATTCATGCATTTGATCTGGATCTTTGGAGACTCATAATATATCTCGGACAAGAGTCCTTACTAGTTGTTAAAGATTCAGCCCAACATACATGCCCTGGCACACACAACACACGCACATGCACTACACCAACAGAACAATCAAAGCAGGCCCTGTAGTGCCCTCCTCAGACCTACCGAGCCATGGCGGACCCCCGTCAACTGGGCCGGTTTCACAGAAGATCTTGAATCTCCCCGACTGACTCACTGAGAACTATGGAGCACTACGGAGGCCGATCACCCAAATCGGGTGAAATCTATGGCAGCAGAAGCTCACTAAGCTTGGACCTTCATAATGAATAGTTAGGTCAAGGAGTTGATAGCTCTCCACTAATCATGGCGCATCTCCCAGGCGGATCAGCTATTTTACCAAAAGAGACAGGCAAGTACCAGTTTTAGGCTAATTAGGTCCTAAGTTTCTAGACTAAAAAGGTCTGCAAATGCCTGAAGAATCTTAAGCCAATACAGGCATCACCATTAGCAAACTTGCTCATTCTGTGAGCCTCATCGCGTTTTGTTACATTTTGCTGAGTTGTGTTTAGTCAATATGAATATAGAAATCATCATTTCATGCAACAGCAGCATGAACTAAGTACCAAGAGAGAAGTGGATGATTGCCCAACATATTGTGATGTAAAATCTCTTTAGTGCACAGCAATATCGAAAATTAAAGATGCTTTTGGAGGGTTTCTCATCATTACTTTTCTTTAATTACAATTGATATTGTTCACTGTAAAAGATTAGAAAAATAAACTTCATTCTTAGTTATTATACTTCGCAAATAAACATACATACAGCCAAAAACAGGTACTTCAAATTATTTGTAGGCATCACTTACTTCTGTGTTTAAAAAGCAGTAAAGAATCGTTACAACCAGACCCTGTAAAAGAAATGCTCTTTGTTACCGCAAAATAATCACGTTTCATATTATGAAAGAAGAATAGTTGGTATTGTGTTATAATGACAACTGATACAAAGAAGCAGTTTGGGATTGACATTTTCACTCTGAATTATATAAAATGATATTCTAGAAACATCTGCATTGACTGAGGCTGACTGGTATCTAACCCCCCCGAAAAATCTGGACTATTTAGCAGTCCCACCAATGCGTTTCTTATCATCTGATTGGTCAACCAAGCATGAACACTGTATTTGTAATGAAAGCATTATTTTAATTGTAGTTGATAATTAGGGTATAAATAGTGGTTGGCCATGCCCACTTTCCACCCACTAAAGGCTGACTAGCCCAACCCCCTTCACAAAGCCACTCCCCCAGAAAAGGGAGCGCCCCGGGAGATCTAACATGTCAAATTCTCAGGTATGTGTACAAGGAGTAGCAATCGCCCAAATGGGATTGAGGCCAGATCTGTCAAAATACAAATCAGGGAAGTCCCCAGAGTGCCATTTTTCCCCTGAAGTACCGCCATACCTGGGAACTTCCAGGCTCCAGCTACCCGGAGTGCTCCCTCTTTGAAGGGAATGTCTTTAAAGGGGTGGGGCTATTTCAGTATGTGGACGGGACTATTGCCACATGTGGGCAGGGCTAGGCCAGCCCCAAGCACCTTAAATTTGCATAGGGTGGGATTTGGATGGGGAGTAGGCGTCTCTCCGATGACACAGAGATTTAGCACTGTGACCCCGAGAACAGAGAAGCAGCTCTTCGCACAAGTGTCCAGCTGAAACCAGGAGAGTTCCCAGAAGGCCTGGACTGGCCATCTGGCATACAAGGCAAATGCCCAGTAGACGTTGGCCAATAGTGCTCCATACTCCCACTATCTGCCCTTCCAATGACAAATCGGGAGCTGCAGTGTGCGGCTGCCGGCTGGCTATCTCCGCCGTGTGTGAGTACCCAGCTGGCGGTCACACTCACATTATTTGGCTTCCATTTGGCCTTAAAATGTCCGGGCCTCCAAGTCCTCTCCAGACTGGCCCTGGTTCCCAGTTATGAGTACTGCCACTGAACAACACACATGAGGTCAGATATGGCGACAAAGCTAAATATCGCTCTGACAAAGATAGTGCATTTTAATAAACACTCATGGATGGGTTTTATCATGCCTGAGAGGTAAGTCTGTGTCTGAACGGGGTCTAGGCGGAGAAATATATCTGTAGATCCATTTAAACGGTTGTATTATTGCGCAATCAGCGTCTTCAATATAAACACCTATAAAAATGTCTGATCGTTATTTGATAAGAGAATGGTCTGATCGTTATTTGATAAGAGAATGGTCTGTTCACTTACCTGGAAGGATCCAACACATAATTCAAACCAAATCTGACATTCACTGAAACTGGGAATCGGGAAAACGGCAAACACCATGTAGTGAACTCCAAATAATGGTATCAGTAGAAGTGTCGATTTTGTAAGTCTCCTGAGAACGCAACCAAAAAAATAAACATAAATTTCCAGCCCAATATCTGATTTAATAAACTGTATAAGATCATGTTCTATGTAAGAGTGTCAGAGTGTCTCGACAACAATATGTTCCGTCACTTTCTACACATCTAGCTAGTAGCTTGGCCGTTTAAGCTGCCGGTACATACGTACTTGAATTGCGACTGATCATTTCCACCAACGTCGGGTGATCTTAGTTTCTGCAGCAAAATTCGTATAATGCTAATGAACAAGAAAAAATTTACCTGCAAGACAAAGCAAAAAAAAAATAGTTTAAAGATCTTTTGGGAATGTAGCAGAATCTCCGTCTGTAGTCAGGGTACTTGTGACATGAAGGAATATCTTATTTGCCCCTAAAATGTCTGCTGTAAAACCTTAGTAAGGTTAAAAATGTACAATGACATGCTTTAATTAATTCCACGTTCAGGAGAAATGTGTATTCTTATTTAAACTCTAAATGTAAATCTAATTAAAACAAATGTAAAGTCCACTTACAATAATTGAAATTATAATCGGTATCCGTATAATCCACCAAGGAACACTGCGGTCGTTTGTATCCCAACATCTACAACAAAATAACAAAATAAAGTTAAAATCGGGCAAACTTACCAAATTTACATCTATTACATTATTTTTAGGTTACTTACCCCGTATCCTCTAAATAAATTCTTGACACCACCCATATAATGATAAATATAGTAGGCATGCCTAAAATAAGATTAACACATGAGGGTGTAAGTAAAAACCAACAACAACAATAATAATAATATAAAAATATTTTTTATGATTTTATTATATTTCTCCCTTTATTGTCATCCTTTATTTTTCAACATATTGATATAGTAAATCCCAATTAATAATCAAGGGTGTTGGTGTCTTCCATACATACTTTTTATTGTATGGTGCAATAATCTCCTTCTGATTCCGTTGTTAATGGACGAGAAGGTTGCACCATACATTTTACAGGGCCAGCTCAGCCCTTCACAACGCACAGTGAATTTAGGTAATTGAAATGGTTAATTCTCCGAAAAACTCCAAGGTTACAGAATATCTGTTAGAAGGCACTCCACGCTCTCGTGAGAAATGGGTAGCTAGGCAAGGTTGTAAAATGTTTTTTTTTTTTAAACCGAATACATTAAGTACATGAAACACGTATGATTTCGGTAAAAAAGTAACAAAAACCTTTTCATAGTTGTAACGTCTCAGCTTTATCTGTTATTTAACCTGTTGAAAAAGACATCAACTGTCTAACACAATCTTTTTTCTTATTTTAACCCCTTAAGGACAATGGGCAGTCCCTAAACCCATTGAAAACAATGCATTTTGATCCCTTACATGTACGGCCTTTGTCATTAAGGGGTTAAGATCTATAATTTCTGACGCGTCTGTTTTATCTCAAGCTTCCAATCAGAGCAAATACTTTTACCCATAAAGGCAATCAGAGAGACAGAGAAGCGCTCAGACCACAGAGGGTGTTACAGTAACGCAATTAATCTGATTTAAAATAACTATTTTATGAAATGCCCACCGCAAAGAAACTGTAAAAGATAACACAATTAGTAACACAATTTTAATGGACGGCTCAAAATGGGAAGTGTGTTAATGCGCATGCGCGGCCAGTGAATTGCTTAAACTGCCTGCTTCAAGCAGGGGAGGGGAGCGGAAAAAGACCAAAAGTTGCACAATAACGCTGCACATGAACTAAAACATAAAACGTAAGAAATGAGGAGCGTCTCACCCCATCCGATCAGCAGATATACCGTGAAATGTCTGTTGGGAGAGAAGATGACCACCAGAAGCATGTGCAGGTAGAGACCTTCCACCAGCAGCCAGTAGAAATTCGCCATCACACAGTATTGAAAAAACACCAAGATAACTTTGCAGCCGATCTGTAATAAAAAAAAATAAAAAAAAAGTCAACAAAAACAGCTTTAAATTCAGAGATCAGTGATTATTTTCGCGGCAGACTCGAATGCTGAAAGCGCTGAGACGTGATAATCGTTTCAATTCCATACGAGCTCCTAGAGGAGAACGTGACCGTGAACACTCGCAGTGCCTGCGCACCCCCATTGCAGACACTCAGCAGTGATGTCATAATCAAGAAAATGAAATCATATTATTTTGCGTAGGTCACTGCAGCGCAATGAATGTAATGGAAATAAATAATAATTACTCATGCTCCTTACCCCCTTAGGACCACAGCAATTTTCATGTTTTTGCTATGTCTATTTAACTGTTATTTCCCTCTTTCTCAGTTAATTTACCCTCACAAATTGTATTTTTTTAGGACAAGTAGGGCTTCATATTCAGATTTTGTTAATGAATTAAAAAAATAGATATTAAAAAAAAAAATTCAAAAGTTTTTACAAGTATATCAATTATCCACAGCTAGTGGAGCGAAAAAACCTGGCTCATTGTTTCTTACCTTTTTTCTGTCTCTCTCTCTCTCCAGCTCATGATCACAGTGAGAAAGACAAAGAATCGAGACAAAGACACTTCTTACAATAACTCCCTTTGTCATCTGACTATATCCATGTATGTGATTGGCTGTAGATGTACGACCGTTTTTTTTTTATACCCATGACATACCAGGTACGTCATTGGTGCTGTAGAAGCATTTTTTCATGATGTACCTGGTACGTCGTTGGTCATGAAGGGGTTAAAGAAAGGGACACTGAAAAGGACTATGAGCAAGGAGGGACACATCTGGACCTCTTACTCTTACTGAGGGGCACTAGAGTTTCCCAAAGGATCAATATGCCTCTACCAATTAACTAATTAAAGATCATTTCCATAGATATTCTGTAAACAGGTAATTTATATATCTTTTACTGACGTGCTTGTGAGCGATTTCATTATCTACCATGGGTCAAGAAGAGAAGGGGTCTTTAAATCAATTAATTTAGCCAATAATGGTGTTGTATTTACTTAAAATCTTCATTTTCTTTTCCTCCAAGAGTCAGAACAAATCTGTTTTTCAAATTTTTAACAATCAGAACCGCGTGTCCGCCAGTACAGTGCTTCAAAATTCCTGAAAATCGGGATTGTTTCACGAAAAACACGGAGGGAACCTTTAAGGGCATCCCCTCTAAGGACGTACAGCCGGAATTTCTCGGGTTGTTCCATTTTCCATTTTCGTCTCTAAGACGATTTCGGAGTTCGGCGAAACGATCCTTTTTCATTTTACATATTTCTGATTAACTCTTTCATGATCTTACGAGCTCATTCTAGACACTTAAAGAGTTAAAATGTGATTACCAGCGAGTCTGGGCAGGGGTACGCGCTGGAGAAGAGAAAGTCATCCTTTATTAAGACTGAGATAGCTTTCAAAATGAAAGAAATGAACAAATTCAGATGGATGTAGTTCCTTGTGCAGTGAAGCTTTCTAAAAACGGAGAAAAAGAAGAAGAAAATCGTCAAATTCTGCTGGCATCATCAAAATACAATATTTGTTTAACACCAAGACTGCCATATAAAACGTGGTTTTATAGGCCCATAGCCAATCCATCGCTGGCAGGGTTAAAGGTTAATCAACCCACCCATTGTACAAAGGCCATGTGCCAAAACCCATAAGCGCCACAGCACAGCTGTCATATATTACCCTGGGGCAGGTATGTCCTGGTCAAAAAGGGTAAGAATGGCATTTAAGTTTGCAAAAACAGGAACATTCAGATAACTGATCATAAACCTAAAAGTCGTCTATGCTGGATCATAGAGATCTAATTTAGCAATAATCCCAACGGATAAAACAAAGTGTTCCACGTGTAGCTTCAGTGAACGTTAATGCACACAAAGCACATCTCAAGCAGGAGGTGGACCCGCTGTGCTGGGGTAGGGAACACAGACACCAGACCGCAACCAGGGGATCCCGATCCTGAAAGAGCAGATCCTGATGTGTAGCGTTCTCTACATACTAATAGAATGGAAGTTATAACGCAGAGAATGTAGAGAAATCAATCGGGCAGACACCACAATATGTGTCATGTAACACAGTTTTCAGAAGAAAAGCAGATTTTGTCCATTTAAAAAACACAAAATGGATCAGAAATCCAGCGCAGACGGGGTTAATGTTGTAAATGACTATTGTAGCTGGAAAAGGCTGATTTTTAATGGAATCTCTTCATAGGCGTACAGAGGCCCTTTATCACTCCCATCACTGGCCCCTTTATCACTCCCATCACTCCTGTGCCCAATGGCCCTATCACTTCATCAATGGCCTTTATCACTCCCATCACTCTGTGTCCCAATGGCCCTTTATCACTCCCATCCACTCCTGTGTTCCAATGGCCCTTTATCACTCCCATCACTCCTGTGTTCCAATGGCCCTTATCACTCCCATCACCCCTGTGTCCAATGGCCTTTATCACTGCATCACTCCTGTGTTCCAATGGCCCTTTATCACTCCATCACTCCTGTGTGTTCCAATGGCCCTTTATCACTCCCATCACCCCCTGTGTCCCAATGGCCCTTTATCACTCCCATCACTCCTGTGTTCCAATGGCACTTTGTGTTCGCTGATCCAAGTTTAAGTTTTAAAGGATAATTGATTGCTTGAAAACCCTTTTACAATTATGTTACAGCCAGAAATTTCCTTTTTTCCTATGAAAACAGCTCAGTGACCCCAAACTTTTGAATGGCGGTGTCTTGGTATTGGAACATGTGAATGCACATGCATGAAATGGAATTCCTTTGTATGTGATTATATACCGATTTCTAGCTTCACCCATACCACACCCATTTTTGCGTAGCCCCACCCCTTAGAACTCCTATAAGAAGTAGACAGGGAAGCCGCCGTACTGGGATAGATCCCAGACCATATGGGCATTTTCCTTGGTGAAATGTCCTCTTCCGTTTATAATGTTTACTACAATCAAATATTCTCAAACAATATATTTTTTTAATCAAAACAAACTGAGGCTAATTGTAATTTAATATTAATATTTTCCTGAATTAACCAAAACTTTGGAAGCATTGCTATGAAAACTGTTTTGATTTGTTTAGACGTAATATTAAATAGTTACATATTATTTGCCATTGGCCCTCATCGGACCGATGACCTTTGGTGTCCAATTTGTTGCTTTCTTCACCATCTGTTGATCTTTCCCAGCTACGTTTTTCCAAACACACAACTTGATTTTTTGTATCTCATATGCTTTAGTTCTGCTATTAATTAGATTAGATCTGCCAGGAAGCCTGGGATTTTGGGATATGTCAACAAATAAAAGTTAAATTAAGTGCGCAGTCATTAATACTGCGGGAAGACATAAAAGAACAGCTTTGGAATAAATAGTTTATATTTTGTGAACAAAATATGTTTTTAGTGGGTTTTTTTTTAGCAACCATAAAAATTTAGACTGTGGGTGAAACTAGATTTCTGAAAACCAGGGGCTGGCCCAGGGTGAGAATTTGCTTCCGGGGTCACTAAAAGGCTAATTGATCATTAGCCAAAATTCGTAAAAAAATGCCCAGTCCAACTTGGCCCACCGGGAAGGTAAAAGGGTATAGGGGGGGGCGGGAGGTGATAAAGGTTTGCGGGAGGCAGTATGTATGTATGTTAGAGTGAGTGTGTGTTGGAAGCAGTAGGTTTTAGCATGAGTGTGTATGTATAGGTGTGTCTGTTTGCATGAGTGTGTGAGTGTCAGTACGTTAGCATGAATGTGTATGTGTAGGCTTGTGTGTGTTAGTATGAGTTTATAAGTTTGTGTGTCAGTGTGTTAGTGTGTAAGTTAGAGGGAGTGTGTGTTAGCATTAGTGCGCGTGTGTATATGTATGTGTGCTAGCATGAGCGTGTGAATTAGTGCATGCATTAGCATGAATGTGCAAGTGTGTGTTTGCATCAGTGTATATGTGCACTTGAGTGTTAGGAAGATATGTACATGTGTGTTAGAGTGTGTGTGTAGCATGGGTATGTATGTGTGTGTAGGTTTGTGCAAGTATGTGTTAATGTGTGTAAATATGTGCGTCAGTGTGTAATACCCCTTGGCCTTACCTGACCCCCCCTTCCAAGAAAAAACACAAGCAGTACCAGTCCGGGTATTTGTAAGTTACCAGAAGGATATTTAAAGTAAAGAAGGAACATTGTGGATCCGCACGCTTTGTTTGTATGGTTTGTAGTCTTAAGGGGTTCCAAATGCCTACAGTCTTTTAGTGGCAAGAATCGTCTGACCATGAAGGAGGCAGCCCACTGCAGCTGCAGTGCTGCAGCTTCTATATCATTTTTTTTCATTTTGGAAGAATGCATATTAAAGTACTCACAGAATACAGTAAATCATCCATTTAAGGCTAGTATTCTATAAAACAAATGAGCTTTTGTGGATTTTTGATAATGCAAAAAAAAAAACATTTTTTTAAATAATGTTTTAGGAGAATTCTCAGTTAGGGGTTTATTTCCCAAAGAAAAGGACAGGTTTGAAATAAATAAGAAAATAATATTGCATATAATATGACATCGCTATAAAATCGGGCTATATGTTTGTAGCAAATATGAAGCTGCTACGCATGGTATGTAGTTGTTTCTTACAAGTTGGCTTTCGCATGACGCTTCAACGCAATAATGGCAAGCCATAGTCACAAAATAGCCAATATATAGCAAAATTCATCAGCAAGTTTTAAAAGAAATACATATCACACACAAAATATATTTTTTTCAGATGACATTTTCTCTTAAACCCCAGAAAGATTAGTGTTCTAGCAGCTCCCTCCTATTGTCCCCTTCTTTATTTTACTAGTGGGTCAATAGCCCCAGTGGCATAGCAGGGTGCAGGATGCAGAAAGGCACACATCACCCGATCCCCCCTCTATATGACCAGGTACCCTGTCGCTGTTGTGCAGTTGTTGGCTCCGGGTATCCATAAGCCAGGCAAAAATGTTTGTTATGGATAATGATGATGCCACTAATACCCTGCTAGTCCACTTGGTATCACTCCAGGTAACATATAATGAGTTTATACTAAGTGCCGGCTGCTGTATTTCAATACAATAAGCTGCTTGGCTCGCTCTCAATACTGTGCATAGGATGTTCCTTAATATATTTATTTTAATATATTTGTTATTTATAATGTGATTTTTTTTAGTTTATTTAATTTTTTTTCCAAATTATCTCTGAATTTGATTCTTTAAATGTCTATATAGCACATTTTCTAAAATAAAATATTGTAACCTAAACGTTTTGTTAATAGTATTCCATTTGAAGAGTTGTTAGTAATTTATTTACAATATTTTGTAATAGGGGCAGCAGGTGGCAGTCATTCTGTCTCTCTTGATTTCCATTGCATTAACACTTACAAAAAAAAAACTCAACTTGCATACACTCGCCTGCAAATTGCAAATAAAAGTGGATAGTCAACCCTCCATATAGCTTTAAGAATATTTTGACATTAATACATTATAAAAAAGGAAGGAAAGAAACAGCCCCCCATTCCATGCCAAATGGAAAGACATCCTCTCCAGCTTAATTAAATTGCTGATGACCCCATCGCACATGGGGTAGGGGCAGTCGAGGGTGCTGGTGGCTTGCCACTGATTTTAATAGAAAAGTTACATTCGATGTCAGAACTATTCATGGAGTCATAACTTGCGCCCTTCTTCCCACTTAACGCACCTGGTGCTCAGCCATGTGAGGTTTTATCATCGCCTTACTCAATGAAGGTGCATAAAAACATTTATTTTCTGCTTTTGGGTTAAATATTCCTTTTGCTAGGAACCAATGCATTTCTGACGCTACATCAACTGTATCTATATTATAAACGTGGCCAAGGATGGATACGATAGACATTGACCTCATCATACGGATACTGGGTAAGGCTCATCCCTGATTGTATGAGTTACTGATGTATCTAAAAACGGGGTCCGCATCAATTATTTATTATAATTTCAATAATGTTAGGCTGGCTACAGTTTTATTAAACACCTTTATTCCATATCCCGCATGTTATTTACAGTATACTAATTCGGTTTGTCTTCACTTATTATCTATTTATTTTCTTTCGTCTAGAAAAAGCTGCCGTGTTACTTCATCCCTGTGTTACACGATATGATAAAAAGCAAATGCATGGTTGTAAAGAGCCCTTAAAGGCTCCTGCGCGACCTGACCAAATAATGTGGGTAGAGTCCAAGAAGTTGGTTACAACTCCCTACTTGGGCTGACAGCAAGATTCTAATGACATCTTTACTGGCAAATGACGGAAAATGTGTATTAAAAACCTTGACTATGTGTTTGTTGGATATGAGAGATGGAAGTTATAAATCTAATAACTTAAAAAAAAAATAATAGAAAAAGTAATATATGATTTTGTTGGATTGAATTACGGTTTTATTATCTCAGTTGTGTCAGTTCCTCCTTTAAATAATGTTCTGAAATAAAAACCAATTGGTCAGGAGAAAAGTGAACTAAAAATGGGGTCATGTATAGTAGAAATATATTTTTTAAAAAATTTAATTATACTATTAAAGGATATCAGTCACTAAATCACAGAGAGGAGAAAACAATAGAAAATCAAATTATATGCTTCTGATTTCTAAAATATTACCCTGCCGTTAATATTCTTCGGCTAATGAAACAGATGAAACTGCTGAATAGCCAAGGGCTACGGGCGCTCATCTGTCTCGTATGAACCTTAAAGGAAATATTGGATTACCACTGGCTACTAATGGTTGGTTGGGTTTCAAGTTGGAGGCTTTACTAAATGTTAGAAAAGCTAAGAAAAACTGGATTTAACCCCTAAAAGGTCAGGATGTTTTTTTAAAAAAATTTGTACCCTTTGTGACCAACACTTTTGCGGTGCTCGTGTAATGCTGTAATTTTCTCCTATTTAGTGAACTCACACAAGTTATATATTATATATAGCATAGATCGCTTTCTAAGCTTGTTTAATGCCATGACGTGCCTGGCGCGTCATTGGTCGCTAAGGGGTTAAAAAAAGCATGGGGTCAAATAAATAAGAAATTAACTACTTGTAAGGATGTCATAAATAGATTTTGGTAAGATATTTAAATTCCACATCATGGAAGTGATTCCTGTTACACACACACACATAAATTATATACAGTATACACTATATAAATACTAGCAGAAATATCTTACTCATTTTAATGCGTCAAAACCCTTTTTGAAAATTCAACTTACAAAAACAAGTTAACTCTTACTTTGTCTGGCAATATGTTATCCATGAATGCTTTTGTGTCCCCGGAAAACTTTATGAATGAGGCTATTTCTTTCATACAAAAATCTTGTCATCTCTAAGTTTTTGAATTATTATTTTTTCCTGATTAGAGTATTTTGTGGCTTCAACATTTTCAAGACGAAAATAAAAGTTAAATAAAACCTAATATCTGGAACATGCAGAGAAATAAACCAAGACATGAATAGTAAGAGACGTACCTGAATAGACAGAGAATTGTACTCCCTACTGTTAGTGCTATGAGTGAGGCGCTGTGTCCAAATGTGTAGATTGCTTTAACGATCACATAAAAATGCAGCTGTTAAAGGAAAAACAACTATTGAAACGTTGTAAAAATCTCCAAAAATGAAATCATCATCATTGTATACATATTTGTAAAAGGGATTTCAGTACATTTGTGCACTTAAATATTGGAAACGTGACCCTTGCAGTGACTGTGGGTGCTTTTACTACCTTATTTCATTTTAATCACATTACATTTATTGCATTGCACAATGAATGCATAGCAGGGCTGCCCCTTGTAACATGCGCACTAACACACACATTTACACACTCACTGTCACACTCACACCCATGTACACATACAAACACAAATATATTCATGCTAACATATACTTACACATTTGCACACATACTCACTTACACATACACACTTACACATACACTCACACATACTAGAGCACACTTACACATTAGCATTAACATTTACACATACACCCACTAATGCTACCAAATATACACTCGCACTTGTATACACACACATATACACTCTAACACACATGCTAAACATACACACACACACACTTAACACCTACACACTCACCCACTTCCATACTAACACTCACTCACATCACTATCACACAATCATCACATCCTTACTTTCACAGAGCAGCTACACCATTATACTAAACTCATGTAACATTGCGTTATGTGACCACGTTCCCTCCTCCACAATTTTGGACTGGCCTAGGGGGCAATTGCTCCCCTGCCCCATTTGGTTCTTCCTATTTCTACTCGACCCCACCCCTTAAAGACTAACTGGGGCTGACCCCTTATTACAGATACAACCCCCGCCTACAGGGCCGGCCGAAGGCGTAACGCCGCCTGGGGCGAAGTTTAAAATGCCGCCCCCCCGCCGACGAGGAGAGAGAGAGGGGCGCCGAGCGGCGAGCGAAGAACCACTCGGCGCCCTCTCTCTCTCTTTCTCGTTTTCAAAAAAGAAAAAACCACGCTACGGGCGGCAAAGTGCCGCCCTTCTAAAGTGCCGCCTGGGCTCGAATCCCAAAAATGCCCCGTCTGCCCTATGTGTAGGGGCTCCGAGCCTGACACAGAACAATACAAATAGTCCAAAGTGCATGATGGGGGGAACTTTAGGCAGCGAACCCCTGAGGTGCCTCTAATTGGTTCCATTCAGTGCCGCACCTGGAGGGGTCATCCTATGGGGGGGAAGACACCAAGAAGGAACAGTGAGAAGCACCCATGCTCTAATTCCCTGATTACCCCTCGATAACGTTGCTGGGGTGCCCCCTACTGGACCTGATGTGGTCAGCATAAGCGGATTATGACATAATTCACACGATTAATTAAAAAAAGCACAAAGAAAAGAGATGTAAGATAAAAAAACAAAACTAAGAAAACATGGATTCTCTGGGCCAACGCCACACTGCATTAACATGCGCAGACAAAACCTCTTTTTTCATAAGTGTCCTTTTAAGTACCGCTGATCACTTTTGTTGGTTTTTTTTAATTGCAAAAGTTCTTTATCTATTCAAGTGTCTGGCACCGTATTATCTTTAATTTCTTTCTGTCTTGGCTGGTGTCGCCCTAAAAACACATTTCATAAAGGTTACCATAAGCGGTAATTAATACAGAACCCCAGGAGCGTGACACAAATTAACAGCGGCATGACAATCGGTATTAATCTTTTAAAATGAAAAACATAAAACACCAGAATTGCTATCAAGTTAAGCAGCTTAAATCATTAGCCTTTTGGAGACAGACACAGCAGCTTCATCCTGTAAAACTATTGAAATAAATTTCTTAGAAAAATGCAAACTATTGTTTTGGAAAAACCCTTTTTAAAAAAACTTTCATCCCATTGTACCAAAAAAAAAAAGAGTTTGAAACCTCAGATATTATCATAGTAAGAAACTTTTTTAAAAAAGCACATTTCGTCTTAAAACGTCCAAGAAATCTGTATTTTACAATGATGTCTCTGGAAGATGTGTTAGAAGCGCTGGTGGTAAAAAATGAATCAAAATATTTGGAGAAAACGTACGAACAAGCATGGAATTCCTCAGAAACCAAAATAAAACCTGATATAAAACTTTATTTTTGTACTAAAACCTAAAACGGCATTTTTGATCAATAATAGAGCGTTAAAGAAGAGAGAACGCAATTCCTTCTGTTCACAAAAGGTCGAGTGAAATTACATTTTTATTTATGCTACTTTTGTTTTTTTTTATTGTGTTATTATGTTTTTGGTTTTATACTTCTTGAATTTTATTACGTTTTTTGTTTTTTTATACTTCTTCAATGCTGGCAAACCCTTAAAAATTTACCGGATTATCCAGACATTTTGTGACTTTTCCCTTAAGGAGACCAAACGTATACTGGATATTGTACAAAAAAAACCCCCAACGGCATGGAGGAAGGACAGCTTGCAGGTGTGGATTGTAAAGGAAGCTCAATGGGGGGGCAGCCAAACTGGAAGCCTTCGTCCCTCTAGTTTAATTAGAATCCATGAAAACCCTTCTCTCCTTCCAAATCGTAATATCGTACGGGCCAAGAGATAAACAGTGGCGGTATTATTAGAATGGAATCCCTGTATTTGTTTCGTTACATTCTCAGAATGCCAGCTAGGAGGTTAAGGCACTAAATGTTCCTGACGATCCATTCCGTGCGGAAGAATGATTGCGGTTACATTAACATGCGGCTTAGCACCGAGCTTCTGCGCTCTCTGCTCATCGCCGTAATTAAACAATCTTGGTGCCTCGTCTTCTCCAATGTTTACAGAGAATAATTAGGCTCCATCAAACTCTACATTTTTTACCCATTTGAGTAAATATATTTTTAAATCCTTCTCATTTATCTATGACACGCTATCATTTTCTACTCACGTGTCAACGTAGCGGGATATTACTCAATGGCGGCACCTACATATCAACCTTGTCGGTGACAGAAGCGAAATAACGCATTGTTCTCCTCCTCGGGGACTCGGTGGATCGGAGCAAATTGTTACTATTTATTGCCGTTCAACCCGAGACGCGAGAGAGGAGATGTCACATCTGGGATGGAACCATAACTGAATTAAGCACTGGAAACCATTCATCCACATAGTATTATTATTATTATAAAAATAGCCTTCCGTATTTTAGGTTACTAAGATTTAGATTTTTTTTTAGTTCCGACATTAGATTTTCTTCCGGGGGGAGGGCTGGCATCATCTGGCCCTGCAGAGAATGAAGCCAGGTGAGCCATTGACATAGTGGAACAGAATATATTCAGGATAAAATAATGTCCAGTCCTGTCCAGCATAAATTCACTAAAAATTCAAATAGAGGGTGATAATAGCACAGAAAGGATCCAGACATGGCTTAAGCACTGTATAAAATCCTAGATACTGTAGACACTCTTGAACCACAACATGATGTCCAAAGAGGCTTCTGGTAGCCCAGAATATCTAAATTAGAAAAGCTTGATGGAAACCACCAGGGCTTCCACCGTAAGAATAGTAGGGCGTTTCATGTAAGTCTTCATTTATTTGCCGTAATCCCACGCCTGGGAACGTCTCAAGGTTGGTTCCCCAGAGCTCCTTCTCTCCTGGGCCACAATTACCCTTAAAAGGGTCGGGAAGTGGCCATAGAGTGAAGAAAATGACTGAACTTAACCAAGAAGTGACACCCAGAAAATCCCCACATTAAAGACTGCTTTCAAAGTCTAAGCGAGAAGTTGGAACATGGTTCCTCTATCCAGCAGTCATCGTTTAAGAGACATCCTTGTTCTGATTAATAAGGGCAGCTCTAAAGCTCCGGAGGCAATTCCTGGGAAGCTTCAAGGTATGTAAGTATGTTGTGTATGGGATAAATAATTTTAATTGTGCTGCGATGTGAAAATTCCTCTTTACTATTTAAAAATAAGTAAATTGTACATTTATATGACCATGACAAAAATAACCAGAAATAACTTTATAATTTATCACTAGCCATGCAATTCTTTTATCAATAAAGGGTTTATTCCTTCTCGCTCAGGTAAAGTTTGAGTTGGATTAGTAATAAGCAAGACTTGGGTCACATGTCCACACAAACAAAATCCCACATTTAAAACCCTTCAAAACCTGTCTTAGATCTTAGATACTGTGAATCTACTTAAACCGTGCAATGCCGTTCCTAAAATTCCATTTATGTAGTCCTCATTTATTTCTTTCTGAATAAAAAAAAATAAAAAAATACCAAAATAGGAATAAATAAATAAAAAATAAATTTCGCCCGTGGAGCATCTCATTACCAGAGGCATAATCTGATCGTTGGAAAGCGAAGGTGACCTCCATTTTGTTTTGCTGGAAGGACACCAGTTACTAGTTAGGATTTAGAAAATATTGGCCGAAAGACCAGATATGAAATGCGTGACGCTTTAAGTCACTGCATGAAAATCAGCTGCTTTACTGAGACACAAAGGAAGGCATTGGCACTTGTTTTAGAATCATATTTAATCGTTTTTAGAATGTTTCCGAATATGAGGATATAAACACGTTGTACTTCACATTATACTCTTTTAGCACAAGGTTATTTCACTAATTAAAGAAAAAAACTAAAAAAATAAATAAAATGGTAATACTAATTGAGATATTTTATTACTGGCCTCTTGTGCTTATAGGTTAATGTGTCAGCCAATGACGCAACAAGAGCTGAGACAAACTCACTGATGCGAGTTGCGAGTGTCCAGGGCAACGAGGAACGAGCCTGAGCCACCAACCCATGCGCTGCTCCACTCACGATTAGGTTTGGCCGAGACAGACCTTGGAGCTGATCTTTTCTAATAGGTCCTCCAGGAATTCATGTGATAATCTGGGAAACCTATCACCGAAGAATATTCTAGAACTCCATAGTTTTAAAAAAAAACCCTCAAGACTTGCCTACCACATATATCTGGTTAATCACATATGAAGGTAATTTAGAGACCAAAACACTAAGAATAGATAATCTTTGTTAAAAAAGTTCGCTGTCAGAAGTATAATTATCTTGGATGCTTGGATTGGATCGTTGGATTGCGAAGGAAGTTTTAATCTGTAATATTTTCCAAAAAATCACCTCGACATTTTTTTGGGCAGAAATTGCAGACAAAGCTGTTATGCATAAAAAAGTGATTTTGGTTTGCATTCCGATGGAATGGTCCGGGCACATTGGTTGCTATGGACCTCAAACCTCGCACATGTATGCCGTTTCATAGTAAATCTCTAAAAAATGTGTATTATTATTATTATTATTATTGTCTTGAGATACGAGCAAGGAACGGAGGAAATGATGACCCGAGGTGACTGTGATGAGCTGATTACTTAAATCTTAAAAACAGTCAGCCTTCGCCTGAACTCTGAATCGCGGCGTACTGACTCTGCTTATCTAATCTTGATTTCTGTCCTTATTTCTTATCCTATTAATCGAGCTAAACATAGCTAAAAGTAGCTACTGGCTAATTCGGTTAACCCGCTCACGTCTGACCTTTCATACTAACCTCTCTGCTGCTTGAGGTTAGAGGTTGAGGAAACCTCACCGGCTTAGAATATTTCCTAGAACCGCTGGATTGAATTAAATGTTCTAAATCACATATTTTCATACCAGCAAACTCCTGCTAAATTATCTATTTAAAAAAAATTGTCCGATTTTAGTAGGCCGCCACAATGTGGTGTCAATGTGGCTGGAATTGGGTTCTGTAATTTTTTATTTTTATTTTTTCACAAAAAGTTGGTCAAAAAGGGACAGTTTTGTTTTTTGGGGGAACTTAACGGTTCCTTACAAAAAGTTTGTGGCCCATTGATAACAAGTTAAATACCTGAGTAAGAAGTTAGGAATAATTCATATACATCATTTTAGTTAACTTATTTTCTACATTTTTTTTACAAATTACTGAGACTTTTTTTTTTTTAACTATTTTTATTGCATTTTATCCACCATTCTGAGGGACAGAGGCATTGGATTCCAAAGAGGGACTGTCACTTCTAAAGAGGGACAGTTGGTATACACTAAACCACATATACATTTAAAGCTCACATAAAATCACTTCTTGCTGATAGAGAGAGATTTTTTTTCACTGCTTAGTTAATATTCCCCCAAATATAAGTTTTGAAATAACGTCCTAAATTATTTCATAGGAACAAAACTTTTTTCTTTGATTTAATTTAATCTTAAATTATTTTTATTTTTTCGCCCTTTTTTCCCCTAAAATTAATGAACTTGCGTCAAATAACGCAAGTGGCCCAGATAAAAATAATATTTTTTTGTGGCGCAAATGAAGATTTGTTTAACGGGGAAAAGCTCGGCTACTCTTAACTGTGACTGATATTCCATAACAAAAATCTGGCCGGCTCAATAACACAGATCAGGGTGACTCACAATTTCCCTCTGCCGTCCGCCGCACAAAGCCTCTTACAACCCCTTTGTTATTCAACGTTACTGCGGCAACAGCATTGTTTAAAGGGAATTAACAGATCATAACTACGTTTTCACTTTCATTCTTGAAAGGGTTTTGATAACGAAACTTCAAACGCAAAAAATCTGAAAAGTAATAGCCCCGCGCTAAGTGTTTCATGTGTGATTCATGCCAAGGACGTAAGTAAGTACCGTATGGGCTTACAATCCATTGTGACGTTCAATTACAGGGGACAATGTATTCTCGTCTGAATTATGAAAGTCAATTATTTTTTTTAACCCCGTCTTGGACACATCACTGATTGTGACGCTAGATGTTTTCAAATGTAATCAAATGTTACATTTTCAGCCTTTATTTATAGCTCCACGGATATTAGGTATAGTGCTGTTATTACAATGTTTCCAATTATTATTATGGTTTTGTTCTTATTATATATGAAAATGAGTCAATTAGTAGCATTTGTGCTAAATGTCTGCTCCTTGAACTCCATAAAGCCGAAAGGAGAACGCAAATTATTTGAGTGACGGGCATTCACTTGATGTATATATTATAATTATATGACGTCTCTACGCAGAGAAGGTTTTTGTCTTTGTAAGTTGGTGCCTCTCCTTTGGACAGTTTGTTCTCTCTCTTTTATTCATTGTAGGAGGCAAATTGTGAAAGATAATATTGAACGGGATAATTGCAGGACGAGCTTTGGAAGCGGCGGTCCTCTGAGCCAGAGAGTTATCAACATCCCTGAATAGGAGCTATGGCGGCACATCCAATGCTCCAGTAACGTATAGGCACCAACAATGGTTGTGTTTATCATATACCACCAGGACCGGACTGGCGAAGGCTGGAAATGCGTGGCCACGCGGTCGTCACAAAGCGGGGGCTGGGCATAACCAGATAGCCAGCACAGGTCTCTACATCACTAAACTAGAACTTGGCCTGTGAATCATTTATGTCTCCAACAATGGTTTATGAAGTGTTTTTTTTTTCTGATGGTAGTATCCTTCTTATCACTCCACACCCCATCTCTTTCCCGGCGGCTGATCTTCTTTTTGGATTTGGAATGCTATTTTAACCCATTTAACACCAAAAGGCAAGCTACTGACCACAAAGGCACATTCATCCACTACGTCACCATTTCTGGCCATACCAAAAGCCTGATGCATGCAATGTCAGCTATAAAAAACATCTAAATTAAGATAGATTGAAGTACAGGCCAGGTTTCGCAGGGCTGCGGGGGTCTTTTTTCTTTGTAATCTATTATTGATTGATATGAAAGCTGAAATCAATAATAATAGGAGCCACTAATGGCTACTGCGTAATTTTTAGGCGTGGAGAGATATGATGGAACATATAATATAATAATATAGCTGATATAATGGTGAAGGTACCCGGGTTATTTGCCATGCAGGAGGTCTAATGAGACTCCTTGTCTACATCAGCTGGAAGTGCGCCCACTAACATCAATGGGAACACTTTCTCGCCAGTGATTGGCTGCTTCTGGCATCCAATACCAAAGGAGGTGGTAAGCGATTTATTTTATTTTATTTTGCCGATAAACTAGTATTACTAGGCACGTTCGCATTCACTCGCTATTGGTGAGGTGTTTGGGTCAGTAGACTCTACGGGTCACTCATCATACACACAATCCATGGAAAATAAGCTTGTACACGAAACAAGAGCCTACCTTATGAGCTGTCACATTTTCATTATACCCACAGGAATCCACAACATCTGGATATATATCGGACCAACCTCTCCTTGTGCATCTTCTGCTTAGATTTCCTGGTTTGAAGAAAATATTCTTGGTGCATAAATGGCTTCTTTTACATCCTATTATTCATTTGGTATAAAGTTTTGTCTAAACATTTGCTTAGACATTTTCCTTTAATATAGGTTTTGTCGCATTTCTATTTTTTTCTTGCTGGTAACACTTAATTGTCTTGTGACACAAAGGCAAGCACTGATAGGTTGTTGCCATAGAAACTAGAAAAACATCTTAAAAGGGTCAGTATTGCTTTTTTATGTAATTTAATCATTAGACAAAAGAAGAAAATAACATATGTGGCTGCTAAGGTTCATTTGCTTAACAATACAAAGTCCACAAGACATTTATACAATATTCCCTACCGTGCATAAAGACTTAGACCCCAAAATATATTGGGTTCTGGGCTCATAATGTAACTGGGGTAATTTAGCAATATTCCAATATCTGTTTTTTCTATGACACATAAACCAGTTTTATTAGAGATGTAAACTAGATTCATTTACCTTGTTTGGTAAAAAAGTGACGGAAAACCAAAGGGCAATGCTGAGTTACTGTTTCTCCAAACTTAGCCGGGTCCCAGCATGTTATGTTATCCCATATTCCTCCGCATCCTGTCAACACAACGATATTGTTAGCTGTGATTCTCCAATGTATTGTGTTTGGAGAGAGACGCATTAGACTCCAATCACCGATAATAAAAGTACACCGATGGAACAGCAGCTTCCATTCTGATATCGGGTTCTAAATAAGAAGCTGTTCCTTCCTGCACTAAATACACAATTCTTTTGACGCTCTTTCAATCATATTATGGACCACCGTGAAGTAGATTGGTTACTATTGGTATAAATCACCAAATGAGAACCATATTGCATGTTATATATGTCTGTTTTGTCATCTTCTTCTTTCTTCACATTGAAGTTGCACAGCCTCGCCTGTAATTCACAGCATTTAAAGTTGCATGCCCTCGCAAACAACTTGCAGATTCAAGAGCATGAATTAAGTACATCCTAGCTCATCTGAATAATTTAACCCCTTAATGACAAAGCCCGTACATGTATGGGCTCAAAATGCATTGTTTTCAATGGGTTTAGGGACCGCCCATTGTCCCTAAGGGGTTAATTTGAATGTGTCTCACTTAATGTGCAATTTCTAACATGCATGTGTATGTATATAAATTGTAAGCCCCCAGCCCACGGTCTAATCCTAGCCCCCAACCTAAACAATCACATTTCTCCTTTCACTGAGCAGCATACAGTAACAAATCAAGAGACGGACTTTAGAGTCTAACCTTAAATAACTTTTTGAAACCCTCCCAATTGAAAGCTAAGGCAAGGAACGTGATGATCCCAATGTCAGAGCAACTGAAAAAAACATTGAATTATATCAGAGATCCGTCTGAAATATAAAACCTTTTTGTCAGAAGGGTACAGAGGGACACATAGTCTACATTTTAAGAATAGACAACTTTATTAGACGATGATATATGTTTCTTTCAAGACACACATTTATCAGTTAGTAAAAAAATCTGACTCCAATAAATAGCGGCCTCGTCCCTAGACTAATGGAAATACCAAAATAACTCACAAAGTGCGGAAATCTTGTATGCCTTTTGGACCAAGGGTGGGTTTGATATTTCAGCAAAAAAATATAATTTGCTAAAAATGCAAGAAGGTTTCTTTCTATCCTGCGCATTACACCATGAAAGATCTCAGAAAAATCATATGAAATTGAGACTTCCTTCCTCCCCTTCATGGTCTAACATTCTGTGTCACTGATGGGCTGCATTATCCCCAAATACAATTGCAAGGGGGACATCTCAGCTCTCGCATGCCTACATTGCCTCTTCTTTCTACTGTCATTACCTCTTCTCACTCCCGCATTCAGGATTTCACCGTGCTTTGTACCCCTTCTGTGGAATTCCCTTCTTCGTGCCGTCAGACCTTCTCCCTTTCAAAAGGTTTCTGAAGACCCTCTGAAGAAGCGCACAACCTTTCCTCCTAAAACTCTCAGCCGTCAACCTAATCAAGCCATCGGAATGACCAACAACCTCTACAGATCATCCGGACCCTATCAACTCAACCCCATCCAAGCCGTCCTCTCCTACTGCTTCACTTCCCCTCAACCACCAACTAGACTGTAAGCTCCCAAGAGCAGGACCCCATTCTCCTTTTGTAGCAGTTGGTTATTGTGTGTGATTTTAATTAATTCCACTGATTGTAACAGTGCTACAGAATCTGCTGGCGCTATATAAATAAATGGAACGTAATTGCAAAAGGGAGCAAAGCAATCATTTAAAAAAGGATAGGGCTATTGAAAGAGTATGTAAGAGTATGTAAGAGTATGTAAGATCTTGGTGTGCATGGGTCATCAATGAGCAAGGAGAGAACCCAAACCTACACGATCACGAATGATGGCCCAGAATCGGATAACCTGGAAACTTTTGGTCTCTCTTCAATCTTTTGGAAATCAGTCAAGAGTTCCATAGACCCAAGACTTTCAACTCCAAGAAATACCGAAACATCAGGTTTTCAGGAGAATGATCTCTTAAAAATGTGTCTGACTTTCATATACTCAGTTTAACCGACCGTCACAGCTTCAGCAATGGTAATCGTTTTATAACCAGTAATTAATAAAATATTTAGTCGTTATTGTCAAAGGGACGGTGAAGCATCAGGACGAGTAAATCTCTCTAAAGTCACCACTGATGCGTAAAGCCTGGTTAATGTAATAGCATCCGCTGTCTGTCAGTTTATGCGTCTTGGCAGTATGGGGCAACAGGAGAGAGCTAACAACATTTCCACTCATGCACATTTACACCATGACTGGGTCCTTTTATTACTCTCTGCATACACCACTGTTAAAGATCAGGAAACGTGTGCTGTTAGAGCCAAAGATTTCAGCAGGGCCAGACTGGGGATAAAAATCATCCCTGGCAGCTGAGTGTTATTTGATCACACCCACTCACACTCAGGCTTGTGGATAGATTGATAGATATTGATCTCTGGGCTTTAACGCTTCTCATCATTCCCAAACATTAAAGACGCGTGTGTGGATCCTCACTAGAATATAAACAGTTAACTATATCGCTGGGTAATAAATCAATGCCCAGACCTTGCCATAGTATTTTAACTGAAGCTAAAGTGTTTGCTTATTATATTTATATTGATTTTCAAACTGTATTTAATTTAAATCGATGCCTATTGTGCCCAGGGTACAGTAACGCGTTCCATGGCAGGTTGCCCGATGTAACAAAATAAAAATCAGCCAAATACGGACTGGCAACATTACTTATTATTACGAATAAGGTTATTAAACCTGCCAAAATCTGCATTTTGGAAAGGTGAAAGTCTCTAGCCATTCTATAATATGAGAGTATATACCTTTTTCCGAGAGCCTTTTTTCCCTGTCTCACAGAGAGCCGTAGGTATTTCTGTCTTTGGTGAGCAGAAGTTATCATAATTTTCTCTGTTGGGACTGGGTCTTCACATCTGGGATTGTTGATAGCTATTCATTTTTCCAAAGCAGAGAAGACCATAGAGTGCTATCTCTTAATAGGGGGTTACTTTTAAAGTTTTGTAGCTGCTTCCCTGCCCTGACAAGGAAGAGATCGACCCTGAGGCTCGGGGAAGCAATTCTTCACATGGAGACTCCAGGTCAAACCCGGAGAGATTTCCCAGGTATGCTCATAATTTGATAACATTGATTACCGGTACTTTAGTGGAAGAACACATGTATTATGTATATTAATTAGAAAATACAATAAGGGTAGATAGATTTAAATAAGAAACATTTCAAAGGGCCAAGGAACCAATGGTTTGAGGACGACTGGACTTTTCATGTGATTTATTGACCTGCCGCTACATGAGAACATCATGGGGTCTGAGAGTTTCCCCCTTTTACACTCGTTTTATGTAGGGGGGGCAGAGTAGGGGTTCATAGGTATTTATTTTAGCCATAGTATGCGTTTAATTTTAAGGAAGAGGGAAGGATATTCCTTGATAGAAAGTGGACCTGAGAGACCTACAGTTTAGCTGATAACAGTTATTTCCTATTCTATTCCATATAACGCTGAATTTAAAATAAAACTTTCACCAAGACATCCAAAGACCAGAATTAAATTTGAGGGATCTCATCTCCATGAAATTTGCCTGAATGATAGTTTTAAGTACTCCAGTGACAGGAACCAAATCTTTCACTTGGTACATTAAAGATAACACTTTTTTTTTTCTGGATAATATCATTTAAATGCATCTGATGCTTTTAGTATAATTACGTTCCAACATCTCTCGCTCTTAAACTGCAGCTATGCAATGCTTCTTAAAACGTTTTTAGGGTTCTTGGAACTGTCTCTGCCAAAAATATAAAAGTATGCTACTTTTTTTCTACAGCCCTCACGTGTGTTCCAAGAGCAAGTTTAATCCTACAAAACCGTGGGGTAATGGGACTTCATCGGTAGGATTAGAATATACAGGCATCTGCTTAACTTCAAGGGCGGTAATTTCTGTGCCGTACAAAGGGAAAGCGGCTGTCTATGCGTTACTGATAAATGTACAGGTGCTGAAATAGTAACGTGATCACTTATATGTGCGAGAGATCATTTTATTGCTGTGTTTCCGATTGGCTGGAGACAAAGGGGTTAAAGGGAAAAGGAGAAGCGCCGCTTTGATCACTCAACTGATCCGGTGTTATTGGATTTGTGTTCAACTGACATACATTTATAATAGAGGCACTATACATATGCGTGTGAGTGTGGGTGGAGTTATGATAAAGCCACACCCACTGGACATTTCATGCCTATTTAATCAGGGCTTTCTGGGGAATTCTTTATATATAATCATGTACGTTGTGATTGTTGTAATATGTATACTACTTACCTTATAGCCACACCATTTATACAACTTAACCTCTCCATTTATACGCATTTATACGCATTACACAGTTTTACTTGTTATTTTCGACTTAACTATGTAACAATATTTTATGAGGTTTAACATAGAAAAATGCAAAGTTATGCATTAAGACAATTTAAAAAAAACAATTGCGCATTAAGTTCCTGCTAGGGAAAACCTCTAAGGACCCGGTAGTACAAGAAGACAGTATACCTAGAAGCTATACACTAAACATTTTAAGGGTAAAAAGGTTTCATAATGGTTAAAAAGCAGAATAATTGCCCATGATCACAATATACGGTAATACCAGAATATTCCAGTGACCTAACACGTTTCATGCTTGTTATACTCACTGCTCTATACTCACTGCTAGATCCAGCATGCAAAAGGGGGGTCTAAGGAGACCCCTCTCAAACATGCCCAGAAAGAATAAGAGGGATTAGAAGATTGAAACTTGTACTGTGGAGGAAGTGGATGTGCTGCAGCTTTGGAGCTGCAGCTTCTGGTTTGGGTAAATACTTACAAAGTACTTTAATATGCATTTTTTATTGGTGGTGCCTTTAAAGGCATCAAATATTTTAGTCATGGTTTTTTTCACCCAGGGAGAAATGCATTTCTTAGGTAAATGTTAAATAAAGGTATTTATCATTAAAACAAAGCAGTTTACAAAACGTGATATATTTGGAATGCTGCATTTTGCACAAGGGGATCCTTTATGGTTAGGGAAAGGCAGTTTCATTTTTAACATAGGAAAAGAATTGTATTAGAAGCAATTAAGTAAGAAGTTTCAGCTGTATTAAAAAAATGTTTCTTTTCTAACAAATACCATGTGGGTGATGGATGGACAGAATGAGAAAAGGATCCCATATCACCGTAATACATTTATATAGAAGACATACAAATTCTTACCATTAAATCCATCTGTTTTCTGTCTGCTTAATTTATCCATACATTTTCTCTCTTCTTCTTTGATTTCCAGTTGTAATTTACATTCCGGATTAAATCCATTCACCTTTTTTTTAAGGAAGAAAGATCAAACATTTGACTTTTAATTCATGGTCTTCTGGATGTTTTCAGGATTGTTTGAATTTATAGTAATGCCATTTCATAAGATTTCAACTTTAAAAAAAATGTGAATAAAGCCACAAATATCTGAGTAAGTACAACTTATATTAAACTGCAGCAAAGATATAGCTCTTACATCAGACATTCTAAAGAAATGACGGTTTGGTTTAAAAAAAAAAAAGGAAATTTGTGCCGAACGAAAAAGTAAAATTTATACGAATTATATGACATTAGTAAAATGTGGAAGCCGGTGGCGATTTAGACGTTAGGGTCCCCTTTCCTCCACAATTGGTAAAGTTCCATGCTGTTGGCCTGTCTAGTAGGGGCAGCAATGATTACAAGCTAAATTTGTTGATTAGCAGTCAGCGTCAAGTAACTAGTCATGGACTATACATCATGGCTAATGACGTCTATCTGGCATTAGTAACTCAAGCCATGACTAGGTGTATCGGGGCTACATACTGTAGCTCACACAATTATTTTCAATGTGCAATGACGCAATGGCATATACTGGTCTAGACTAAACTAAGCCTAGGGCAGCAAGCTTGGGGTTGCGGTAGCCTCTCTGCTGCATTATTGGGGACTGATTAGGAGATGAGGTCCTAATGGGCCAGTTGGGGAGATCAGGGATTGCTTCTGACAGGCATGGCCACTGTAGTATCTCTCATGGCTTCCTTGCCCCTTCTCGAACCTATAGGGGCATATACCAGAAGATGGCAGGCTGCCCTTGAGGGGTGGCTATGGTGGCTGATCTGGGTCAACCTTAGGGCAGTGTCTACAACCAAGGTGGGGAGAGGACAGGGAAATATGGTTCACCCAGAATGTTCTGCTTCTACACCCAGAGCTTTCTAAGAAAATCAGTTCTCCTCTGTACAGTAATGTTTGGTACCATTTTGTATCCTAATCTCACTTCTGGGAGGAAGCATTTTGCTTTACTTGAGGACAACACTCAGAAGCGTAGTCTGAGGGCTATCAAACAATGGCAATAAACTAGATTTTTCTTGAGACGGTGACTTCATTCCTCAAAGCTTCCAAAATTAAATCAGATGATCAGCACTCCTGTGGTAAGCTGAGTGGGAAGTAAGAGAGGGGGGGGGGAGATATGTGTGCCAAAAATATAGTTTCCCCCCTTTTTGATTTACAGCGTACATAGTAAACATTATATAGTCCTAGCACTCAGGTTATTAATCAAGAGGATATATTTTTGGCACATATGTTTTTCCCCTTCGGTTTCCAACAGAAGTCCCAATCCTCACATTTATTTTGGAACCTTTGAGGGTTTTGAGAGTTCCTTAGATCCCACTAAAGTGACGTTCTGAGCGGTTATTCCTTTAGATGTATTTATTATATAGGTTTGACAAGCCGCAGTAAATACTTATAATGATTTTAAACAGATGGACTGCCGAAAATAACTTCTATATGTAGTGATCTCCCCTTTATCAGGTCCACCCATGAGAATTTATCTGCCACGGAGGAGCATAAACTCCTAAGCAGACATCATCCCTTATGTATTGTTTGGACTGCACCACGCAGAAAATACAGTTTTGATAGATATATAGGTACCATACACTAAAGATCGACATACGGTACTTTAGTACTGAAAAAAGTTATTTTGTTGTGTTTGAATTATTTATAATAGATCTCGCTAATAATGTGACCTCTACCAGCTCACATCTCATCTTATTAATTTGTTTCTGCGTTCTTTTGGACAGAAGCCAGTTTGTAAATAGGGGCATTCACTTAGGTGACCTATGCTCTGAAGGGTCCTAAAAAATCTAAAAGGGTTCACAGTTATCACGAGAGGGAAATAATTATGTACTCTAAGGATCACAACCACGTTCACTTATTATTATTATTATTATTAATATTTTTAAATAGTACATGTAGTTAGGATAACACTGTGATACATCATTGTGTGACACAAGGCCTGTTCTCTGTCCCACCTTCTTATTGGGGCTCATAATTAAATGGGGTCCCTCGGCTGCTGCTTGCTTTACAGGTAACAGTACAATAAAGAGGAGGTACAATATGTGCAATCATATAATGAGTATGGTAACCAGACTAATTATCGATGGGGTACAATAGATATGAATACGTAAGAAAACGAGGTCCCTCCCCTGAGGAGCTTCCAATGGCATCACCACTTATACATCATCGTCAAGTTACTGGTGCAAGCACCTTTTGTCCCAGAGGGCAAGTACAGCCAATTGCCTCCCTAGCCCCAACCACCGCTCTGTATCAGCCCCCTCTATGTAATCTGCTTTTTCAGTTGACACGCGCACACACGCTATCTCACTCGCACACACTCACCAAATTTCAGCTCACTCAACCTTACCTTGTTGCCCTTCTATGAGCTGAAACATTTCCACTGCAGGCCCACATAACATTGCATTGCGTGACCCTGCGGAATACCCGGACCAGCCCGGTTTAAAGAATCTGGGCTAATCCAGCTTTAAGAAAATGGACTAGAGGCAAAAGCCCCCCCCCAGGCCAGCTCACCCTTGATAATAGAAACACAATAACATTTTCTTAAGTAGAAAGAAGTAGGTAATTTGAACTAACCCGACGAATTGACAAAAAAAAAACAAAAAACATAACGCTAAGTAAACTGTGCTATTTTACTGAAATTTATGGTCTTCTTAAAGATCCTCGAAATTTTTTTATTTTTTAACCACAGTTAAAACATAAAAGATAAACACATCCAGTGTGTGTACAATCAGTGGCATTACTCCACACAAACTGAGACATATTTATCAAAGTCTATTTAGTGCGACGTCTAGGGAAGCGTTGGTACGAATAATCACACGCTCTAATAAAACAAATGATCCCAAGGACTGCGGTTTTGTGCTTCCATTAAAAAAAAAAAAAAAGTTTTGCAAATTTCTATTTACAGCTGATTGGTTATTTAAGTTTTTTGAGTGTACAAAATCTGCAAGCAGATGTATGTTTCAGTGTCTCATTTTGAAGTGTTATCGTTACAAATGCATTATTTTGGATCGATAACACATTATTTTAAATACATTGGTGATTTTTTTATTTTAGCAGTTTCATTGTACTTTGAAACAATCACATATATATATATATATATATATTAAAAAGTCAAGTAATTCCAATATGGATAGTTTTAAATAAGCTAACAAAGTTGCAGCTAAAAGCGATAAATAATGCATTTGACAAAATCTTGGTAAATATAGTTTAGTCTTTAGTTGAAGTTTATTGGGCCAACATATATAACACTGTGAAGCCGTACAGGTTTTCTGTTGATAACGATATAGTCTGAAATATATTTTTTTTTATTTGCTTTGATGAACTATATTTTCTGCTTAAACTTGATAAAGTATTTAATTGCGATTCATTGTTTCTTCCTGTGCATTATATGCTTCTGTACTGACAGACATCAAACCCAGCTAGAAATATTCACTATTTGTATAATCTAGATAAAACAACATTGTAGAATTTATGTGTTCAGAGCTCAAGAATGCCAAAGCGAGAGAACATGTCTCAGCAATGGTCCAACACTGCCCTCTACAGTTAGCGAGCTGCAATAACAGGTCTATTTCTGGAGCAAAACACAATATAGCATAGAAACTTAAAAGCACACACACATTAAATATACACACACACACACACATATATATATATATACATATATATATATATACAGTATATTCATTGAACAACTATAATGCATACAAATACACATCATATACATGGTATGATACTTATATCATAAATGCAAACTCTTATGTAGATTTAGGCATTTAAAAAACAAATTTATCTGAATATTTGCAAATTTTTCAGTGCACATTTTTAGGATTCAAGGAGGAGGAATGGAAGTAAATATGGCTTATCTACTATACAGTACATAAGTGAGTTTAAAAAGAATTTAGACATACCAAGAATTTTGATCTTATGCTATGAAACTTTTTTGGAAGATGTCACATAATAATGCCACGTTACGTTATACCGGTGTCGCTGTATGTCTTTGATATATTTGTTTGTATATCTTTAATGTCAATGTAACATGTAGTTCAGTTCACATTATTGGAAAATAATATTTAATATAATCGAATAATAATTGAAAATAATAACAATTGATATATTATGGTGTTTGAAAGTAGCCAAGCGTACATGATGTAAACTATTTTTATCAAAGATAAAATAATATTATTTAGAACTGCATATAAACACCTTAATTGTCAAATATGTTGCATTATAGAAAAAAAAATCAGAAATTCTACACAAGGATACAATTAATGTTAAAGGATACAATTAATGTTAATTAAGGATACAATAAATGTTAAATGTAAAAAAAAAAAAATTATTCGCCTACAAACTATCTACTATCTGCTTTTCCCATTCAGACCCAAAAATGGGCTTTGATAAATCATATTTTATCCTGTAATCAAAATTGTTAAGATTTTTGTTTTTAAGACAAAGCAAAGAAGCACTAAGGAAACATTCCTTAAAAAGTTTACAGAAGCCAGATACTTACAAAAAGCAGATGAGTAAAAGTAAAAAGAAGCGCAAAATAAATATTCCTCATCGTTCGGAGTGAATCAAGTTGCGAAAATGCTTGGGTGGTCATTCACATACATCTGATCCGATCGCATAGGGTCACCGTGTTGTAGGATATATATATATATTTTTTTATTATTAATCCTATTGTTATATTCTCTGTCTTGAGCAGCACCGGAGTACACTTTCTAACAGTGATGGAAAAAGACGAAGGGATCAAAAAACTTTTTTTTAAGCTTGTGAAAGAGATGCCAAAAAGATCTTCTTAGCCGAGAAGTTTATCCAGATCGGTGATTGTATCTGCGATGAGATTCCGAGGAGCCTTGCGGAAAAATAGAAAATACCTGCGCCGAGCAACGCTTCCAGCCACCCATCCCACGCTCCTCGCACAGCCGACTCCGAGCTCTCATCCCAGTTATCGCTCGGAGAGAAGCATTGCAAACGCTCCTGCGTTACAGACGAACCTATAGAGGCAGCAGGCGATCGCGTTGTGCTTCATATTCCAATGGCTGAGAAGGCAGAACCAAAACCAATTGTTTTAACCCTTTGGGTGCAGGAGCCATGGGGGCAGTTTCATTTTTTTTAATGCACTTTTAAACAAAAAAACAATTGCAAAAAGGAACATAACAAATAACGTAACAAAATAATATAGAAAAGCAGTTTTAGAGCCTCGACAAGCAAAAAAATAAAGATCTCCCTTTTTTTTTTGCTTGTCGTCTTGTATGGGCATTGGAGAATGGACTGTTTGGGTTGCAGCTGGGAATCCGGGAAGTAGTACATTTATTATATTCTATATTTCACAGATATTGATATATATATATTATATATATATATCATTTTTGTGTAGTTTTAAAATCAGCTTCGCAAGGTGCTTATGGCTTGAGAAATGGGTTCTGGCACACTTGGTTGTATGAATAATTGTATGTAGTTGGGTTTTTTTTTACAAATATATGTATGTATACATGTCCGGAACACAGTGTGGAACTGGAAACTATACTATAAATATTTGGGGAATAACTTACATATAGATCATCAATAAAAAGCTATATAAAGGAGTTGCTATAATTTCCATAGTGTGCAGTAACCGATATATTTTAGAATTATTGCTTTGTTGGGATGACCAGTTTTTTTGTAACTGGATACTGGAAGGATTTTAATATTAAATTGACTTAGTAAAACTACCTATCACTTGTATATTTGGCAGGTCAATCAGAGTAATTGCTTTGGAGATTTGGTTAAAAGGTAAGGGGCCGTATTAGTTTATGGTGGCAAACGGTGGCATTCTAGAATGTTAACGTATTCCTTATCCTGAAGTCTTCTCTTATTGTCCTCTCACCCTTAAAAAAAAGACTACTTCCAAAGACAGATGATAACTCAAAAGGGGGAGGAATAACAATGGGTTGGAATAATCAAGCAGGTTCTGAGAACAGAAAGTTAAAATATCTGCTTCCATGTAATGTGGATTTCTAACACGTTCATATCACGTATCGCTTATTTCCATATGTGAGTAACATAGGATTAATGTATTGAACTACAATCTGAGCCGGTTGACATTATTGAAATCCTTATTGGCATTATCTTCAGGTCATGGAAGAATCCTTAACCCTTTCCTTCGTAAAGCTTTCATCAGCTGAAGATGTGTTTTTATTTGCCTTAATGTAATTAGAGATATCTCCGACAGGTTGAACCTTTGTATGCAGGGCCGGCCCTGTTTGTATGTACCGGAACGCCAAAGGTTCTACGGACCTGCTGTGGGGCTCTGAAGGTGACAATGTCTGCACGGCCTTTTACATTTGTACATTTCGACCTGAATGTAAACTCTAAAGCTAAAACATTGTTACCAAGTCATGATTATCATGTATTATCACGGCTGGCCCAAGACATAATGCCGCCTGGGGCGAAGTTTAAAATGTCGCCCCCCCTGCCGATGCCAGGGGTCATTTTATAACCTTCTTCTCCCTCCCTCCCTCCCTATTATCTACCCTTCCTCTCGCTCCCTATTATCTACCCTACCCCCCCCTTTGTACTTCACTTACCTTCCAGCAGTCCTGCGGCGAGAGTCTCCCTGCGGTGCGCGCTGCTTTACTGCTGAGCGCCAGAAATGACGTCATATTCCGGCGCGCAGCATTACAAGCCGGCACCGAGACCGAGCTAGAGGGCTCGCAGAGGAGAGCCTCTTCAAAAGTGCCACCTGGGGCAATTGCCCCACTCTGCTACATGGTAGGGCCGGCCCTGTGTATTATATATTTACCACCCGAATTACTAAATCAAGCTGTTGATGCACACCTCCCAAATGTCCCTCTTTAAAAGGAAAAGTCCCAATTTGACCCTATATACCCCATTTTTGGGTAAGGAAAGACCTCACCCAGCTACACCTCAAACCATTGATGGTTGGGTTTTCCGGGTGATACCTACGGTGAATCGGCCACTGTTCTGAAAAATTACATTTTATGGCTCTGTGGGCTAAATAATTCAATGTAATGATGTTTACAGATTAAACAAGGCAACATAAGAGTATTAAAAACCTATGTTATGTGCATACCATTCATGTAGTCATCTTAACTTCCTGTTCCTTGATCTTTTTGATTATTCCTCCCCATTAAGTTTTCTCTGCCGTAGTAAGGGTGATGAGGAGAGCTTAGAGAACAACCACTGGAAAATAAGCGACTTACTTTAGCTGACCCCATTTATATGGTACCAGCAGATTCCTTGGCTCTATATAACTTCGTGTTGAGACAATAATTGCTATTTTATACATTATATGCTTATTACTAGGCAAGTATATAGATTTATGAAGGTATATTAACCAGAGAAACCCAGAGTAGGGCTGAGTAGGCCTGACATGCGATTACCACCTTTGGTTTTCACAAGTAAATGCCTCCAGCAATCTTGGCCAACTCTAGAGCTAAACTTAATACAGACCCTCGCTAGATTAATGTTATTGTAATGTCCTCCAGAGTTCTGTATCTCAGGGTACAAGGCAACCGGACTGTGGATGGTCCTTACATTACATGTTATTTTTAGAGCATTGGTAGATTACTACAAAATAAGGGCAAAATAAAAGTTTAACAAAACAATAACATGAACAATCATTAGACGTACTGGTACCATTAGACGTACTGGTACAGAAGGTGAGTAACTGCTTGGATGGAGATGGTTTGATTGTTGATGTCAAATGTAGAGGCCAATAGTCTGGAGAACTCAAAGGAAGGAGGAAACAGATGGTTTCTAACTGTAGGGGGGCAATTGTGGCATCCAAGAGAAGCATTGAGATAAAAACATTGAGAGAAGAAGAAGAACTATGATAGAAAGGTGGAGCTAGTCAGAAAAAAGAAGTTAATTTACTAGTACTGGGTGATGCCAACAAGAAACAGCGGCACTGTCATTACCTACACTTTACTCCGATTTGGCTTCAGTGCGCTTGTGATGAGTTCACTCCAGTGATCTAAGTCTGTTCTCTTTTGGTGGGTTCACTTTAGATGTGTAAGCTACATTTATTGTTGTGTTGACCTCTTGAACTGAGTACCTATTGTCTTCACTTTGGAATCCTGTGAGTGTAGCCTCATTTGTCTGACTTTCCGGCTGGTACATTTGCATGTTACCTAACTTCCCATAGGTTTAGGCTTCCAGTACACTACCTAAAACTCTACGTTTAGTAAATAACCCCTTGTTTGCCTTTAAATGTTTAATGGGATATCACGCGAACATCAAAGAGCATTTACTCACGACATCTAATACTGACGATGTACTAAAAAGACAATCAAGGCAAGAACCACCGATATCATTTGATATGGACCAGAGTCCCACAATCCGAGGTCTATTGATGCAAGCGCACTGAAAGCAGAAACGAACACATTCATTTTATTGACAGTAATTACAAACTTAAGTGGGAAGCAAACCCTACTTTCGGCTGCAACCTAAACACATTTTGTAGTGGAAACGTTTTATAGAGGTTTTTTCCTTTTCCAGAGTAGCTTGTATACTTTTGAAAAAAGTTTGTCTACTTTAAATAACTGTTAGCGATGTGAAAGAGAGAAAAGAAAAAAAAGATTTGCTTAATGGAACCCATTGAGCGCCACGCTTGTGCAATTAATCTCAAGGCGGACTGCAGTAAAATCATCATAATGTCTAAAACGTACAAAAAAAAACAGATAACATAGCTAAAGAAAATTCAAAGCTAAAGACTCCAAGACTATGTATCTTTTATTTTTTAATCGGAGGGTAAGCTGGGAATGTCAGAATCAAAATGGACCTTCATGGCCACTCTTCCCTCTCTAAATATTAGTATAAAGTCACAGAAAACAGGGCTTAAAGATGGCTATGTTTACGTTGGGAAGTGTGCTGTGTGACATGCCATTTATAGAACTTCCATATATGAACATTCTTTTATGTGGCAAACTTAAAAGTAGCCGAAAGGCTTCAACATATCGGAGCTACTGGTACCGGTTCGTTCCAATGTACAGAGAGATAAACTAAACTAAAAAATAAAAATTAGAAGCCAATACAACCCTGCGGAATATTATTTCGCTCTATGAATCCATAAGTAATCAATAAATAATAATACAGCGGATGATGAACTAATAATTTGCCAAA